>APFE030575425.1:221840-317267 GCA_000404065.3 Pinus taeda
TTGGCTCTCCTAGATCATTGAAAACTGATTCTAAATTTGAAAAAATAATGGTAAATCAAAATCATAAAAAGCCATGATCAAATCGAAAACATTAATCGAAATTAAGAAAAGAAAAGCATGTGAGATTTTTATGCCCACTTTTTCTTTAGGACGATGGGATAAACCAATTTTAAATTCTCTCTTATTTCTATGGAAGAGACAACAGAGGGGATTTCTCTTTCTAACGAGCCAATATAGAAACCCTACATATATGTATCGAAGGTTGCAGAAATTTCCTATTTACTTCCTCTGTGTCATGTACCTTTGGTCTATGATATGCCTAATCATGTCATCTACATGCTTGGTCATCTCAGTCTCAGTCTATGTGTGATCTGGTGTTAGAATCTATGTCTACACCTATGAGTATGCGTGCTTGGGCATCTGAGTCTAGTGTCACAGTATATGCTTGTGCGTATGCGTGAATCTCAGTCTGGTGCGAGAGAGTCTGAGTCAAAGCCTGTCATAAGAGTGAGTCTTTGGCTATACAAAATCTGTCATGTCGTATGTATGTGAGAGGGGGGGAGACAGTATAGATCATCCACCGCTGGTGCAAACATCTTCCCAACTTCAAAGGGAAGGAGACCGAGACCCTATCACTCACTGCTAGGTAGTTTGTAAATAAATGTGTTTTCATGGTGAAGTTCCAGTCACAGTTTTTTGTTTTAGATTCAGTAATTTATATTAATTTGTTTTGTTACATAAATGTTGTAACATTTTTACTTTTTATTTTGATAGTCTGTTCATTTGTTCCTCTATGCAGCTCCTTCTTGGCATGGACTAGCTTGCTTTCCCAAATGCCCTGCTTATTCTAGGTAGATTCCTGAATTATTTTCTTTGCTAATTATTTATTTTTTTCCTTTGCCATTTTAGCTTTAGGTTTGAAATGATAGTTATAAAGAAAAAAAAGTTACATGGCTAATTTAAGAATGGTTAAATAAAGGGTAATAATAGTTATAAAAAAAAAGTGACATGACTAATTTAAGAATGGTTAAATAAAGAAGGTCTAGTTAGATTTTTTTTGTTAGCAATATTAATAAATATCATAATATAAAAATAAAATTACTTAACTAATTAAAACATGGCTAAATATTTATGTTAATTAAATATGATTGTGAATTTATATTGTGAAGTATTTATTTAGTGCTCCTCAACATTATTCTCCATTTCCATTTAATCTTTTAAATTAAAATTTATTAGTTATTTAATCATAAAGTGGTTTTCTTCAAAATTATTTGTGATTTAAACCATTTTTAAAATTTTTGGACCATGATAATGTATTTATTTTAGATTTCCTCTTGATATTATTATATTCACTTTCTCAATCAATAACAATTAATGAACAACTAGGTCAAATTAACAAACACTGTAATAATACACGGATAATATTGAAAACACTAAACTCATTCATAAAGTGGTAGTTGCCTAAATCACCTCAATTCAATACCCTCTCATTTTTTGCCCTAACAATTTCCCTATTTTCTTTCATTGGGTTTTCTGTCTTTTTATCATCAATTATATATGAGGTTTGAAGTATTATTGAATAAAGGAAAGAAATCTCATAAACATGAATAATCTTTTTATCATCAATTATATCTCAGGTTTGAAGTATTATTGAATAAAGAAAAGAAATCTCATAAACATGAATATTCTTTTTATCATCAATTATATCTCAGGTTTGAAGTATTATTGAATAAAGAAAAGAAATCTCATAAACATGAATATTTCATTTTTCTCTCATAAATGTGAATATTTCATAGACATGAATTTTGAAAGGGCATTTTATTAGATAATTTTTGTTCTTCTTTTAATTAAATAATTTTTGTTTTATTTTAATTAAATAAGTTTTAGCGAAAAAGGTGGCATTTATTATATTATGAGAGATTATAGGGCATAATGTATTTATTCACCATGAGAAGTAGCACATGGGTGGAACTAACCATTTGCAATCTAGTTTTCAATACATTTTAGTACCTCATGACAAGAAATCCAATAAATCAACATAACTTGTTGATTACCCATAGAATCAACCCAGTCTTTAGTTTCTTTTTTGTAGAAAGCAAAGAACTCCACGAGTTTAACTAGATTGACCACTCACTTGCCCAATGGAGAACTTGAATGGCCCTAGTAATTAGGGAATACCATATGGAATTCCTGAACTCAATTTTGACCTTTAGAAATCTAGTAATCTATTTTGATTCTCCCTTCTCTTGTTTTAAACCTTCAACATGCATGCTTAATGCATCCATTTATTATTCTTTCTTCCTCCTCGAAAGCACATGCTTATATGATTATGAGTAGGGAATGACTGCTTGAAATTTTTGTCCTGTGTTGCGTATGAGTAGGGAATGACTAGTTGAAATTTTTTTCCTGTGTTGGGTTTATCACTTATCGCTATAGCCATAGCTCCAGCATATTATCTAATTAGAAATTTCTGACAATACCCCAAATAGTGGTGAATTGGCTGAAGAGTGCAAGTCCTGCATGGCTGACTTCTGGTCAACTTCATTATTTATAGCGATCAATGTTTGTCAATAACTTCTTTCTTATCATTGTTTTAGAGCTATCAATATATACAATGTCATCAAGACAATATATGTTACTCATTGCATTTTGTATTTGCTAAAATCTAACAGAGATAATATATAGTTCATTACTCCACCCTTGGGATTTAAAAGGTAACATCTCTTCCTTACCGTCAACAAACTGAAATCCAAAAACAAAGAAAATAATGGTAAACCCTCATCTCCTGTCTTTTCATTGATCAATGTTTGTTAATAGCTTCTTTTTAACCCCTGTTCTGAGAGTTATGAATGTTATCTATTTATTAATGCCAAGGTAGTATATTAGTTAACATATAAGGCATCACCTATTAATAAATTGATAGCATTATATATATTGATAACCACTTCTTAGTTCTCCACACTTGGGATTTCGAAAATAGCATCTCTTCCAATAGAAAAACAAAGGAAATAATGGGAACCCTCCTCTTCGCCTTAAATGAGAAACCCACCATGACTAAAATAATCCTCATCTCTTGTTTTTCTATTGATCATGAATCTTTCTTCCCTACCCATCCATTCTCTATTCCATTCTATCCATTCTATTCAGATTATTCCATCCATACATTAAATCATTGTAGTTTAGTTTGATGTGCATGTATGTTTAAACTTTGCAATTCGTTTTTTGCACTAGCGTAATGTGATGTGCCACGTAATTTTGCTATATTTTAGTTTTATTTAAATTAAATGCACTTTAGTGTGAGTTATACAAGATAGTTGGTGTAGTATGTGGCCTCAAATTCCATTTTTCAAACTGACATTCTCTTATAATTAAATCTTATTTCCATAACGATGTTGTTTTATATTAAATGGCATTATCAAAAGATTTTGAATTGCCCTTTCACAATTTTAAATATGTTGTTCAATAAAATTTATTTTTAATTATTTTTATTATCTTTAATTTTATGTTTAGTTTTTTAATAATATTATATATCTTAAATTTTAAATGAATCTTTTATTAGTAGTATTGAGATTAATTTATTTTTTAAAATTATTTTACAATTTAGATAATTAATGCTATTAAGTTTTATATTACATTTTATTAATGATGTAATATAGTATATATAAGCTCTTATAAGTTTAGTAGGCTAGAGAAGGCTAGGCTAGGCTAGCTTAGGATAGAATAGGCTAGAGAAGGCTAGGATAGGTGAGGATATGATAGAGTAGGCTAAGGTTGGCTAGGCTAGAGTAGACTATGTTTGACTAGAGTATGATAGAGTAGACTAGGCTAGGCTACAGTAAGAGTAGAATAAGATACAATAAACTAGGCTAGGCTAGAGTAAGAGTAGAATAGGATAGGATAAACTAGGCTAGGCTAGAGTATGGTAGAGTAGGCTAGTAGGGTAGGTTAGGCTACACTAGAGTAGGCTAATAGGCTAGGCTAGGCTACACTACAGTAGTTTTGTAGGCTACAGTACACTAGTAGGGTAGAGTAGGCTAGGTTAGTCTAGGCTAGGGAAAAGTAGAGTAGGTTAGACTAGGACATAGTAGACTAGGCTAAAGTAAGCTAGGTTAGGCTAGGGTAGAGTAGGTTAGGCTAGTCTAGGCTAGGCTAAGGTAGAGTAGAGTAGGCTAGCCTAGGCTAGGATAGCCTATACTAGGATAGGATAAGATAGAGTAGGCTAGGATAGGATAAGATAGGATAGGATAAGATAAGATAGAGTAGGTTAAGGTAGGCTAGGGTAGGGTAGACTAAAGTAGAGTAGGCTAGCATAGGATATGCTATAATAGGCTAGAGTATGTTAAGGTAGGCTAGGTTAGGCTAGGTTAGAGCATAGTAGGCTAGGCTAGGATAGGCTATACTATGATATGATAGGATAGAGTAGGCTAGGCTAGGATAGGATATGGTAGAGTAGGCTAGGATAGGATAGGTTAAGATAGAGTAGGTTAAGGTAGGGTAGGCTAGAGTAGGCTATACTAGGCTAGAGTAGGTTAAGGTAAGCTAGGCTAGGCTAGGTTAGAGTGGGCTAGGTGAGGATAGCCTATACTAGGATAGGATAGGATAGAGTAGGCTAAGGTAGGCTAGGGTAAGGTAGACTAGATTAGAGTATCTTTGTAGGCTAAACTAAGCTAGGGTAGAGTTACATAAGCTAGGCTAGGCTAGGTAAGGGTAGAGTAGAGTAGGCTATGTTAGTCTAGGTAAGCTATACTAGCATAGGCTAATAAGTTAGAGTAGGCTAGGTTAGGATAGGATAAAGTAGGCTACTCTAGGATAGGGTATGAAAGAGTAGGTTAAGGTATGCTAGGCTAGGGTAGGCTAAAGTAGGATAGGGCAGGCTAGAGTAGAGTAGTCTAACTTAGGCTAGGCTAGAGTAGACAGGATAGATTAAGCAAGGATATGATAGGATATGATAGAGTAGGTTAATGTATTCTAGGCTAGCGTAGGCTAAAGTAGAGTAGGTTAGGCTAGGATAGGCTATAATAGGCTAGAAAAGGTTAAGGTAGGCTAGGCTAGACTGGAGTACAGTAGGCTAGGCTACAATAGGATAGGATAAGATATAGTAGGCTATGGTTGGCAAAACTAGGGTAGGCTAGGCTAGAGTAGCCTAGGAGCCTAGAGTAAAGTAGGCTAAGCTAAGCTAGGGTAGAGTTAGTCAGGCTAGGCTAGGCTAGGCATGGCTAGAGTAGAGTAGGCTACGTTATGCTAGAGTAGGTTATACTAGCATAGCCTAGGGTAGAGTAGGCTAATAAGTTAGGGTAAGCTAGGGTAGGATATGGTATAGTAGGCTAGGATAGGATAAGATAGGGTAGAGTAGGTTAAGGTAGGCTAGGGTAGGGTAGGCTAAAGTAGGCTAGGCTATGCTAGAGTATAGTAGGCTATGTTAGGCTAGGCTAGAGTAGGCTAAGGTAGGCTACGCTAGAGTAAGTTTGACTAGAATAGACTAGGCTAGAGCAGGCTAGGCTAGAGGAGGCTAAGCTAGGCGAGTGTAGGATAGGCTAGCCTAGAGTAGATGAGAGTAGAGTAGGATAGGATAAACTAGGATGGGTTGGAGTAGACTAGAGTAGAGTAGGCTACGCTACGCTAGAGTAGAATATGCTAGTAGGTTAGAGTAGGCTAGGGTATGATAGAATATAGTAGGCTAGGATAGGTTAGGATAGGATGAATTAGGTTACAATAGGATAGGCAAGGGTAGGCTAAAGTAGACTAGGTTGGGCTATTGTAGCCTCGTAGGCTAAAGTAGAATAGGTTTGTCTAGAATAGGCTAGGCTAGCATAGAATACGTTAGACTAGAATAGGCTAGGCTAGAGTAGGTTAAGCTACAACAGGATAAGATAGACTAGAGTAGGTTGCAGTATGATGAGCTAGGTTAGAGTAGGTTAGAGTAGAATAGGATAGGCTAAACTAGGCTAGGCTAGACGAGGCTAGGTTAAGGTTAGATAGGATAGGCTAGAACAGAGTAGGTTAGTAGGTTTGATTAAGCTAGGGTATGATAGGATAGAGTAGGCTAGGATAGGTTAGGCTAGGATAGGATAGGATAGAGTAGGTTAAGGTAAACTATGCTAAAGGAGGCTAGGCTAGGATAGAGTAGCATATTAGGCTAGAGTAGAGTAGGCTAAGCTAGGTTAGTGTAGAGCAGATTAGACTAGAATAGGTTAGGCTAGAATAGGATAGAGTAGGCTAGCCTAGTCTAGAGGAGGTTGAAGTAGAATATGATATGAAAATATAAAGGTAGGCTAGGCTAGGACAAGATAGAATAGGATAGAGTAGGCTAAGGTATGTTAGGCCTTGCTAGGCCGAAGTAGGCTAGGTGAGGCCAAAGTAGAGTAGGCTAAGCTAGGCTAGGCTAGAGTAGGTTAGACTAGAATAGGCTAGGCTATAGTATGATAAAGTAGAACATGGTAGGATAGAGTAGGCTAGGCTACAGTTAGCCAGAATAGAGTAGCCTAGGCTAGGCTAGGAAAGAGTAGGATAACCTAGCTTAGGGTAGGAAAGGGTAGAGTAGGTTGGGCTAAGATAGAGTATGCTCAACTAGGTTAGGTTAGACTAGGCTAGGATAGACAAGGCTAGAGTATGTTAGGCTAGGCTAGAGTAAGATAGAGTTGGCTAGGATATACTAGGCTAGGCTAGAGTAGGATATGCTATGCTAGCTTAGGCAAGGATAGGATATGATAGATTAAGCTAGGCTAGGATAGGATAAGAGAGAGTAGGTTAAGGTAGGCTAGGCTAGAGTAGGTTAAGGTAAGCTAGTTTAGGCTAGGCTAGGATAGCCTATACTAGGATAAGATAGGCTAGAGTAAGCTAAACTAGGCTAGGGTAAGGTAGACTAGGTTAGAGTAGCTTTGTAGGCTAGAGTAGAGTAGGCTAAACTATGCTAGGGTAGAGTTCCCTAAGCTAGGCTTGGCTAAGTAAGGCTAGAGTAGCGTAGGCTAGGTTAGGCTAGAGTAGGCTATACTAGCATAGGCTAATAAGTTAGAGTAGGCTAGGTTAGGATAGGATAAAGTAGGCTAGGTTAGGCTAGGATATAATAGAGTAGGTTAAGGTATGCTAGGCTAGGGTAGGCTAAGGTAGGATAAGGTAGGCTAGAGTAGAGTAGGCTAAGTTAGGGTATGCTAGAGTAGATATGATAGATTAAGCTAGGATATGATAGGATATTATAGAGTAGGTTAAGGTATTCTAGGCTAGGGTAGGCTAAAGTAGAGTAGGTTAGGCTATGATAGGCTATAATAGGGTAGGATAGGTTAAGGTAGGCTAGGCTAGGATAGAGTAGAGTAGGCTAGGCTATACTAGGGTAGGATAAGATATAGTAGGCTACGGTAGGCTAGACTAAGGTAGGCTAGGCTAGAGTAGCCTAGGAGCCTAGAGTAGAGTAGGCTAGGCTAAGCTAAAGTAGAGTTAGTCAGGGTAGGCTAGGCTAGGCATGGCTAGAGTAGAGTAGGCTACGGTAGGCTAGAGTAGGTTATAGTATCATGGGCTAGGGTAGAGTAGGCTAATAAGCTAGAGTAGGCTAGGGTAGGATAGGATATAGTATGCTAGGATATGATAAGATAGGGTAGAGTAGGATAAAGTAGGCTAGGGTAGGGTAGGCTAAAGTAGGCTAGGCTATGCTAGAGTAGATTACACTAGAACAGGCTAGGCTAGACTAGGTTAATCAGAGTAGGATAAGCTAGGCTAGAGTAGGTTGTAGTAGGATGAGCTAGGTGAGAGTAGATTAGAGTAGAATAGGATAGGCTAAACTAGGCTAGGCTAGAGTAGGCAAGGTTAAGGTTGGCTAGGCTAGGCTAGAAGAGAGTAGGTTAGTAGTTTTGACTAGGCTAGGGTATGATAGGATAGAGTAGGCTAGGATAGGTTAGGTCAGGATAGGATAAGATAGAGTAGGTTAAGGTAAACTATGCTAAAGTAGGCTAGGCTAGGCTAGAGTAGCGTAGGCTAAGCTAGGTTAGTGTAGAGTAGATTTGACTAGAATAGGTTAGGCTAGAATAAGATAGAGTAGGCTAGCCTAGTCTAGAGTAGGTTGAAGTAGAATAGGATATGAAAATATAAAGGTAGGCTAGGCTAGGACAAGATAGACTAGGATAGAGTAAGCTAAGGTATGTTAGGCCTTGCTAGGCTGAAGTAGGCTAGGTGAGGCCAGAGTAGAGTAGGCTAAGCTAGGACAGGCTACAGTAGGTTAGACTAGAACAAGCTTGCCTAGAGTATGATAAAGTAGAATAAGGTAGGATAGGCTAGGCTAGGCTAGAGTAAGATAGAATAGAGTAGGCTAGGCTAGGCTAGGCTAGGCTTGGAAAGAGTAGGATAACCTAGGTTAGGGTAGGAAAAGATAGAGTAGGTTGGGATAAGATAGAGTATGCTCAACTAGGTTGGGCTAAACTAGGCTAGGATAGACGAGGCTAGAGTATGTTGGACTAGGCTAGAGTAAGATAGAGTTGGCTAGGATATACTAGGCTAGGCTAGAGTAGGCTATGCTGGGCTAGGCTAGGCTAGGCTATGTATGCTAGAATATGTCAAACTAAGTTAGGTCAAAGTATGCTAGTCTACATTATAGTAGTCTAGGGTAGAGTTATATTAAGAGTAGGCTAGGATATAGTAGGATATAGTAGAATAAGATAGGCTAGAGTAGGCTAGGCTAGAGTATAGATATCTAGGCTAAGCTAGATAATGCTAGGAAAGATAAGGCTATGAAATTCTAGCGTGGGCTAGGTTAGAGTAGGATAGAGTAGACTAGGCTAGAGTAGGCTATGATAGGCTAGGCTAGGCTATGCTAGAGTAGGCTAGGATAATGTGAGTTAGGCGAGGGTAGTGTAGAATAAGATAGAGTTGGATAGGATAATATATGCTAGGCTAGATCTCACTAGGGTAAAGTAGGCTAGAGTAGGCTAGTCTAGGAAAACTAGGCTTGGCTAGGCTATGCTAGAGAAGACTAGGTTAGGCTAGAGTAGGCTAGGCTAGAATTGACTAAGCTAGATTAAGCTATGCTAGGTTAGAGTATGCTAGCATGCTACAGTTGGCTAAGCTAAGCTAGGCTAGAGTAGGTTAGGCTATGCTAGAGTAAGCTAGGTTAAGTTAGGATACGAAAATCTAGGAAAGAGTATGCTAACTTAGGTTATGGTCAGCTAGGCTAGAATAGGCTAGGCTAAGATAGATTAGGTCAGGGTAGGTTTTGCTAGAGTAGGATATAGTAGGTTAGGGTAGGCTTGGGTAGACTATGATAGAGTAGGTTAGGGTAGGCTTGGCTAGACTAGGCTAGGGAAGAGTATGCTAACCTAGGTTATGGTAGTCTAGGCTAAAGTAGGTTCGAGTAGGCTAGGCTAGATGAGGCTAGAGGATGTTAGGCTAGGCTAGAGAAAGATAGAGTTGGCTAGGGTAGTCTAGGCTAGGCTATACTAGGCTAGGCTAAACAAGGTTAGAGTAGGCTAGGTAGCCTAGGTTAGACTAGGCTATGCTAGAATAGGCTAGGCTAGACTAGGCTCTATTATAGTAGGCTAGGCCAGAGTAGACTATGCTACATTATAATAGGATAGGCCAAAGTAGACTAGGCTAGGCTATGGTATGCTAGACTAGTCCAAGCTAGGCTAAGTTAGAGTAGGCTAGACTAGGTTAGAGCAATTTAGGCTAGGCTAAGCTTGGTGAGAGAAAGTTATGCTAGTTTAGGCTAGAGGGGGTAGAGAAAGTAAGCCTAAGTAAGGTTAGGCAAGAGTAGTCTAACATAGGCTAGGTTAGATTCAACTAGGCTAGTTTATAGTAGGCTAGTAGGCTAGAGTTGGCTAAGCTAAGCTAGGGTAGAGTAGGATAGATTAGGTTAGGTTAGAGTAGGCTGGTCTAATATAGGCTCAAGTAGACTAGGGGAAGCTAGAGTAGGGGAATAGTAGGCTACTGTTGGCTAGGATAGAGTGGTCTAGGCTAGAGTAGGGTAGGCTACGATAGGTTAGAGTAGACTAGGCTAGGCTAGGCTAAAGTATGCTAGAGTAGGCTAGGATAAACTATAACAGGATAGTGTAAGCTAGTCTAGGTTAATGTAGGCTAGGTTAGAGTAGGATAAGCTAACGTAGGCTAGACTAGGCTAGGATAGCCTAGTGTAAGATAGGCTACACTAGGAGAGGCAAGGCTAGGCTCGACAAGAGTAGGGTAACATAGTCTAGTGTAGGCTGACCAAGGTAACACTAGGCAAGGCTAGGCTCGACAAGAGTAGGGTAACATAGTCTAGTGTAGGTTGGCCAAGGTAACACTAGGCAAGCCTAGGGAAGAGTAGACTAACATAGGCTAGCCTATAATAGGCTAGAGTAGGTTAGCTTAGGATAATCTGGGCTAGGCTAGCGTATTATAGAGAAAGATACCATTGGCTAGGATAATTTAGACAAGGTTAGAGCTAGTTAGGGTAAATTAGGCTAGAGTAGGCTAGGCTAGGCAAGCTAGGCCAAGCTAGGCTATGCTAGAGAAAACTATATTAGGCCAAAGTACACTAGGCTAGACTTGACTAAGCTAGATTAAGCTAGGCTAGGTTAGAGTAAGCTAGTAGGCTACAATCTCTAAGCTAAGCTAGGGTATAGTAGGCTATGCTAGGCTAGAGTAAGCTAGGTTAAGCTAGGATTAGAAAAGCTAGGAAAGAGATGCTAACCTAGGTTATGATAGGATAGGCTAAATTAGGCTAGATTATCCTAGGTTAGGATAGAGTAGGTTAGGCTAGGCTTTCTTAGACTAGACTTTATAGCTTAGGCTATAATATGTTAGGTTATGCTAGAGTAAGATATATTTGGCTAGGATAGTGTATGCTAGGCTAGAGTAGGGTAGGCTAAACTAGGTTAAAGTAAGCTAGGCTAGTCTAGGTAGGCTCGGTTAGGCTAGGCTCTACTACAGCAAGCTAGGCTGGACTAGGCTTCACTAGAGTAGGCTAGGTTAGAGCAAACTAGGCTAGGCTATGCTAAGCTAGGCTAGTCTAAGCTAAGCTAGTCAAAGCTAGGCTAAGTTGGAGTAGGGTAGACTAGGTTAGAGCAAGCTAAGCTAGGCTAAGCTTGGTGAGACCAGGTTAGGATAGTATAGGCTAGACTAGGTTAGAGCAGGTAAGGCTAGGCAAGGCTAGGCAATATTAGGCTAACATAGGCTAGGCTAGAGTAGGATGGATAGGGTATTATAGAGTAAGATAGAGTTGGCTAGGATAATTTATGCTAGGCTAGAGATGCCTAGGGTAAAGTAGGGTAGAGTAGGCTAGGCTAGGAAAACTAGGCCATACTAGGCTATGCTAGAGTAGACTAGGTCAAGCCAGAGTAGGCTAGGCTAGACTTGACTGAGCTAGAATAAGGTAGGCTAGGTTAGAGTAGGTTATTAGGCTAAAACTAGCTAAGATAGGCTAGGGTAGGCTAGGCTAGAGTAAGTTAGGTTAAGGTAGGATAGGAAAAGCTAGGAAAGAGAATGCTAACTTAGGTTATACTAGACTAGGCTAAATTAGGTTAGGCTAGGATGGAGTAGGTAAGACTAAGATGGAGTAGGTTAGGTTAGGCTTCGCTAGACTAGGCTAGGATAACTTAGACTAGAGTATGTTAGGTTAGACTAAGTAGGCTAGGCTCATCCAGGCTATGCTAGAGCGGGCTAGGTTAGGCAAGAGTAGGTTAGGGTAGAGTTGACTAAGCTAGATTAAACTAGGCTAGGTTATAGTAGGCTAGTAGACTATAGTCATCTATGATAAGCTATGGTAGAGTAGGTTAGGTTAGAGTAGGTTGGTCTAGGATAGGCTCAAGTAGACTAGGCTAAAATAGAGAAGGGAAAGAGTAGGTTATGCTAACCTAGGATAGAGTGCACTAGGCTAGAGTAGGCTAGGCTAAGCTAGGGTAGGCTAAGATTAAACTAGACTAGGTTAGAGTATGCTAGTAGGGTACAACTGGCTAAGGTAAGCTATGCTGGGGTAGAGTAAGCTAGGTTAAATTAGGATAGGAAAAGCTAGGAAAGAGTGTGGTAACTTAGGTTATGGTGGGCTAGGGTAAAGTAGGCTAGAGTAGGTTAGGTTAGGACACTCCATCAGTAACACAGTGCAATCAGCACGGTTCCAATTTCGCCGTCGAACAAATAAACCATTGATTTCGGCTCTTGTGACGGTCATCTTCTCGGAATAAGACGAGGAAGATGTTCGTCTGAAGGAACCTTCTGAGGAACATTCGCCTTCTCCTTTGAACAATTCCTCGCCGAGCAGGTGGATGGAAGACAGTTCCTATGCCCCTTCATCGCAGAGCAAGATTGAGGAAGAAAGCACTTTCGCTCATACAGAGGAGCAGGCAGAGGTGCTTCAGGAAATTGGGAGCATGAAGGATAAGAACAGTTTGGATATGGCACAGGAAAAGGCAGAGGCACCTTAGGAGATGGAAGATATCAGACAAACCTCACCCCAGAAGCAAACCATGAACAAGAAGCCTGATAATTCCTTTGCAAACCTGTTGTATCCCAAGCTGCCGTCGGGAATGAAGCCGGAAGATGTCGAGGACGGCGTGGAGATCACCTGGGAGCCCCTTGACGAGGAAACCGGGCAAGGATCAGAAAATCTCAAGTAAAATGCTCTGTTTCGTTTGGTCAGTTCTCCTGCTCTGTTTTGGTCTCTTGCTATTCTGGTTTGGTTTCTATAATTCTGCTCTACTTGTTCGGTTATAATGGTTCGGCGTTTAGCGGCTGGCGATAATTCCAGCATGACAGCGGCAAATCCACAAATCTTCTTTTGTTTCTCTGATTATGTCAAGCACTCTGGCAGGTCTTCTGACCTGTAAAATCTCCTCCTACTGCTTTTTAAGTCTGCTCTCGTTTGCTTCAATTTGTATAAGGTTCCTTACAAACAGTGGAACAAAAAATTTTGTTAAAATTTTGAAAGAGAGTTGCCAGGTCACTCTCAGAGGTTCAAACCTCTTGTACATATTTTTACAGTTTTTTAATAAAGTAGACAGTCTTGCCAGAAAAAATAAAAAATAACAAATAAAAATAAAAATAAAATAAATATATATAATATATATATTATATATATGAAAAAAATAAATAAAAATAATATAAATAACAAATAAGTAAAATCAAATAATTATATTAATAATATAGAACCAAAAAATACCTCCAAAATAAATCACATTAAATTAAAACTGTCACTTAAAAAAAAATTAAAATAATAATATAAATAAACATTGAATAAAATAATTAATTAAATAATCATATATATATGAATTAATAATTGTGAATCAATTAGGCCAACATAAAAAAAAAAGGATTTCAAATAATTTTTAGACCAACTATTAATAGCTCCATAATTTATCGCTCTCTCTTCTCAAAATACAAATCTCATTGCCCTTATGATGGACTCACCAAGCTAGTCTGAAACGTTGATTTCATAAATTGTTCACAAGTTTTTCCACAATCATAAAATTATCAGAAGATAAAATCATTCGATAAAACCCATTTTACCTCAATATCTTTTACAAATCCTTTACTGTGTTAAAGCACAATGGTGAAATCCTAGTGATCTCACTCTCGTTAACCAACTAAGGTGTCTAGTTTCAACACTAAAGTTAGCTATCGTAGCTAGAGTTTCTCAAACCCTAAGCATATTTTCCAAAACTCTCCAAGAACTCATATTCTCAAAATGCAAGTCAAAGAATTAAAAGAGTCTCCTCACTATTTTCTTTTATAAACTTGTGACCACTTTTGCCACTATTTTACCCTTTTAAATTTTACAAAGTCACTTTATAATCTTTTCACTTTATAAAATTAAAGTGACTCTTCACTTATGTAGTAGTATCCCCCTTTTCACCGTTTAGACTCTTATAATGTTTCCCTAGGTGAATTAAGTCTCCTTATTAAATTTTCCTTATTTTACCCTAGGGAACCATGTTAAGCTAGCAAACTTCGTCATATGCTTCCTACATGGCGAGGGACATTATATATCTATACTAGTTCTCAATGATTTATGTGGAAAATTATTTATATAGTTAATTTTCTATTTAATAAAATTGTATATAATCAACAACTTAATAGTCAATTATTTTAATATTAATTATTGGTTTGTTTATATCTAGATTTTGATATCTTCTTTTTATTATTTAAAATATATGACAATAAAAAAAATAATTTAAAATTTTAAAATATAAAATATTAATATTAAATTAACTAATCTAATAATATATTAAACGTATTGCTTAAAGAATATTAAAATTTTAAAAAGAAAAAGATTATAGTTTTTTACTATATTAATTAAATGTATTTTTTAAAGAATTAAAAAAAAATAATAATAAAATGATAATAATTCTTTACTATATAATATTATATGAGTGGTCAAATCATTTTATGAATAGTGAATTTGATTTTATAGATAGGGGACTTCAAACTAACTCAGAATAGAGATGAGCAAGGTTAGGAGAGAGGCAACTGATACCCTAGTTGTCCTGGCTCCCCTAGATCATGCCTCCTCCTCCATGAAGTGAATGGCTTTCTTCTTGTTCCTTGGCAGGCATAGATGTTTGTTGCAAGTCCTCTTTATGCAATGATTTTACAGGGTGCTTCAGGATTTCTATGGGATTAGGGTTTTGAGCACCTTTATTTCTCTCACCATTGTCATTTGGTTTGGTTTGTCATTGTGCTTCTTTAGGGTCAAGGTTTATCATTGGCTTCTCGTTGGGCCACATGGCCTATTATCTATCTAGGGATTCAATAATCACCATCATGTTTTTGGTTTCGGTTATTGGTCCTGTGAGGCCTACCTCAAGCTTTGTGGCTCGTTTTTCAAATTTCTGACTTTCAGGTTTTAGTTGTGGCTTATTGATTAGCGTCTATCCTGTCTAAGGTTCTTGACTCTGAATCGTTCAAAACCCTTGATGGGATCTACATGCAAGCCTTACACCTTTCATTTTCAAGTTTTATGCTAGGGTTATGAAACTCATAATGTAATGTGTTGTGGCTCGTTGTTTTGTGCATATTTTGTGCTCCCTCTAGGACTTGTCGGCAGGCTTGAACGCCCTGTTGAGCTCGTTATTATGCTGCCCACTTTTGGACTAGCTCTTTTTTGGGATTTCAGCGCTGGTGGATTTTTCTTACGCCTATGTGTGTGATGACGCCCGTCAGTGCATCTCGATATGGATTCAAGCCAATGAGAGCATTCTTAGAGCTATAGTTTTTTATCTTTTGCATGTATATGTATTATGAAGCCTCTTAAAGCATCTCCATGCACATCCAAGCCGTTCAAGGCATCTTCTTGCTTTTTCTTATTTTGTGAGTTTCACGTCATTTTTTCTTCAATTTTATGTTGGGATCTACTGACCCACATTATAATGAATGGCTATCTATTTGTTGGGCCACTTTAGCAGCTCCCTATAAGGATATTGGGTAGGTTTGTGTGCCCCGTTATCTTATTTCTCATATTTCATGATTTAGACATTAGATTTGAGATATATTTTGGTAATTATACATGTGTAAACAACTTTTATACTAATAGAAACCTATAGGTTTTTTGTCTTTGAAAAAAATATAAAGAGTTTCAAATATTAATTTAGTATACTTTAATTTTAACATGATAAGTGCTTCCAATGGTTAGTGATTGGAATGTAGATTAGGTGATAAAAAGGTGTTTTATTTAAGCATGTTATAATTTCAAACCTCAAATTATATGTGAAAGGGACATACTTGAATACAATGCTATCACTTACCCTGTTTTTGCCCATCTACAACATACTTATCGTTCCATTCTCTAGGTCAATGACCAAGCAAGGCGAATGCATAACACTCTTGCAAAGAATGGAGATTGTATTAGTTCTTTCCATCTTGGAAATGACCTTAGTAGCTGTTGTAGAAATGAAGTGACGAAATGTGGCGTTAAGCCACAATTTCTTGGAGAAATCGAGAGACATGATTTTGATGTCAACACTATGGTTGGTCCCTAAGTATTCTGGGGCCGATATGGCAGAGGCATTCAATGCAATTAGACAAATCGAATTTATGTATAGTCAATTCCCCGAAAATATGAGTATAGTGATTGTGCTCTTCTTCCTATCCATGAGTTTGGGTACCTGTCTCAGTGGGGTCATCATCAACATTGTGCATATCACCATAGGAAACAACACGTTATTTTTTTTCGAGGTTTCCACCTCACTCGATTTTTCTTGCACTTATCTTTGTAATGGGGCTTGTCGAAGCATCTTTAGAAGCATTCAAGCCAGTGAGAGCATTCTTTAAGCTATATTTTTTGACGTTTTTTCATGTATACATATGATGAGGCCTGGCAAAGCATCTCCAATGGCGTCCAAGCGAGTGAGAGCATCTTTCCACAGTTTTTTAGCTTGTAGGGTTTAGACCTTTTTTCTTTAGTTTTATGCGAGGGGTTTGCTTACTCACATTGTAGTGAATGGCTACCTATTTATTACACTATGATTTAGACATTAAATTTATAATATATTTTAGCAGTTATAAATATGTAAACAATGTGATAATAAAAAAGTGTATTATTTAAGCATTTTCATGTAAATGTTACACTTTCAAACCTCCACTTACGTATGAAAGGGTCACACATAAATACTCAAAGATAATGATAACGTATACCAATACAAAACTGATATGGTTAGCTGAATTGATCCATTTACCTTGCTTAGCAGGGAATTTAGTCAAAGTAAATGTGTAGCCTTCTCCCTACTCCAGACATCAAAATTGACTTGACTGGCTAGGAAAACGCGTTGGTGAGAGGTAAACTTCTGTATTGAGAAATGAAAATTGACTTGACTTACTTCTTAAGTAAGTCACAAGCCCGTGAACTTTTGTGTCGTTTAGATTGATGACAAGTCTACGAAATCATGACCATTGACTTTGCTTGACCCAATATCAATGACTATTGACTTCAATTGTCCGGACATGCTTTATTACTTTCTTAAGTCCACTTCCAAGACTTCACTAAAACGGATTGGCCCACCCAGACGGTTGAGCTATTATCGTGCCTTCCACATAAATGCATTGCTCACCAATTTGCAGTCATGGCGTCATAAAAGTAAATTTTTTATGTTAATTGTTTTTAGAATAAATTTATATAGATATTTTTAATAGGGTTTTAAAATTTTTATTTTAGTTATCAACAATACTAAGATTAAATATTTTTAAATAGGTTTAATATTTTAAATAAAAAATTTAGATATTTATTTTTAAAGTAATTATATTTTATATTTAATTTTAATTAAATAATTAATTAAAAATATCATATAAACAAGTTGTAAAATGAGTGGCGATTTTTTAACATATGGTATTGTTAAATCTTGATAATGGCTCATACTATTATAACAAAACCTATTTACATTTTAAAAGTTTCGGAAAAAAATTCACGAAAGTGGGAGTATATCTGAACGGTTAAGAATGCTACTATACATATACAAGTGAGCCTAATGGTTAAGTGCATGTGTTTCCTCCTATGAAGTCACAAGTTCAAAACCAAAGGGGAGTAGAGTCATTTAATTTGAATCGATGTGTTAGTTCTTTTTCTAATTTGAAATACTTTTTTATTTTTATTTTTATAGGAGGTTGAATTTAATGGATAATAAAACTATGGTTTAGTTGAATTTTTATGAATTTTTTTTCCATGTTTCCAAGTCATTTAATTTATATGGATGTGCTAGTTCTTTGTCAAATTTGAACTATTTTTTTTTATATTTATAGGAGGTTGAATTTAATGGCGAAAGCTTATCATCTCGTAAGGTTCAATTGATATGAAGATTTAAATTAAAGTTATGGAACATCTTGAACTAGTGGTGTATTTAGAAATATTATATTAAATGGTCTCACGATCTATGCACAAATAATTAGAAGAAAGCTCATTCTCATGTATTTTAGTTTCATTAAAACTCAAATCTCACTAATGCTATTAAATTATGAGGCTTTCATTATGTAAGGTGGCCAAGGCTCCAAATTGGTGATAGTCAAGGAGAGACACCAAAAACAATATTAAATATAGTCATGCAAACGGTTCGATTGGTGTGGCCTATTACGTACAAACTTATTGGGTAATAATGAAGTGGTCTTTAAGTTACCTTAAGTACTTTAGCAAGCCAAATATGTAAGACCTATGGTTACAATGTTGGTTTGATGGTAAATAGATGAAGAAAGTGGAGTACAATTTGTCTTATGATAGTAGAATCACCATAAGAAAATCGAGCACACTCTATTTAGATGTGTTCTGTACCAAATTTTAGCCCTGTTAATAATAAAATTTGAACTAACTATAGCACCTATAAAATAATGTCGTGTCTCTTACAAGAACATAATCTTACTCGTGTTAGATAATACCTAGTCCACACGAAATGGATGTAGAGTCCATGTAGAATTAATGATAAACCAAATTATAGAAGATAGGAAAAATGGCACTCGTATAAAAAAACACAACTCTGAAATTATACACAACAAAGACAATAAAGTAAATCATGAGTGTATCTTATATTGTGTGGAAAATATATGGCATTAGAAAATAGGGTCATTTAGAGCTGACGTATAATTATTTTGAAATTATAAAGTTGACTAAGTTGACATAAAGTTTGGGTTTATTTTGGGGCCTCACATGTTGAGTTGTAATCTAGAAATAACCTTTGTGCTTGTAAATGGTTGGGGTATTGGACAGCTAACTTGTATTTTTATTTGAAGAAACCCTTTATGTGATACAATAAACAAGTTTGATGCTACAAGAGCGTGCATTGGAATACAAGTTCTTAGACAACAATGAAGGCTCCAAATCCAACGATGGGGCCATCATGAACGTACACTTAAAGGAATGTTATACATTATTGAGAACCAATGCTTGACAAACCCCAAACCACCAACTTGGACGCTATATAGGGTTCCAAGTACGCATGCCTCAGGAACATGCATGCATTCCTAGTGCAACATATTTTATATACACTTGCACCGCCATTTTTTCCTTATTTTGGATGACACAACATGTTTTTGGAATCCGATTGAGCTAATATTTCCTCCCTCATATACATTGAGTTCCAAATCAACAAATTTAATCTTATTTATATTTCAAGTAAGCACTCAAATTGAGGTTCTTAGGTTGTTTTTATGTTTTTTGAAAAATTGGTTTAAAGTTGAAAAAAACCTTGAATGATGTCATAAACACAAGCATCTTATTGAATTACAAGATACTTTGTTACCATGGAACATAATGGGAACCCAAACTCACCATCATCAAACACCAACATAGAACCACCAAACTCCAACCTAAGCCAAAGAAATCCCAATCTAAAAATCAATCTATCATTGACTACTTTGAGGGTACTCATACATGATTCATAAAACACCAAAGAGCCCTCACATTTGTATTTAGTAAGTTCACAAAATTCAATTGTATAATCTATTTGTAATGCCCAAGGCCTATTAACTAGTATTTTTTGATTATAGGGTTAGGATTCATGAATACTATAAAACTTGTCTAAATAAAAACCAAATTAGAGACTTGAACAATCTCTAGGCTAGATATGTTATCATTGTTCATTGACCCAAGAAACAACCAACAAATATGAATCAGCATGAAACATACTTGTATGGATTAGTGCACCTACCAATGATTTTGAGTTCATTGGATGGATACATGTTTCAAGATTTTTGATAAGCCTCCTTGTAATAATAGGGAGAAATTTCTATATTTATTGAGAAAAATATGGGTAGAGTTCTGACTAGTACTCCATGTCAACTACTTTGACATGGGAGAGTTCAAGGGGGTGGGTTGTGGATCCGTGCAAGAGAGAGAGAATGATGGACACAACCCAATAATAGGCCCTCGTCCACCTATACAAAGGGCTAACCCACTTTCCACACCTTCTCTAGTAGTAGATAACATTATTGAAACCGAGACCATAATAGCCACATTGTCTTGCACCCTAGTGCATCATGGCACTTGGGTAGCTTCATCATGCTAAGAGTGACCATTAAGTAATATTGTGGAAATGCTTGGACCATTAGATTATATAGTATGGCTTAACCAAGGGAGGCCACACGGAGGCTCACGTGGGTCTCATAGATGTACTAGTTATAGACATACTTGCTATGAGCCAAGGGAGGCTAGAAAACAATAGTTTTATGGAGCTAATTTTCTTGAGATGGTTAAGACAATAAGCTCCAACATAAAACTGTATTATCTTCTAATCTCCATTGGTTCGTAGAATGTTTTTCTATTGTTGGTACATCTATGAGGCCCACATTACCCTCCATGTGGCCTCTTCTGGTTTAATCATTATATATAGTTTGTTGTGTGTTTCCTTTATATATCTAATTATATGTTATTTATAGCTTCTCTACAGTGACAACACATCCCCCACCCAAACAATCCATCTGTGCTAGTTTTTGTCACTATTGTTGCAACAAAAGCTACTTATTCATTTCATGTAACACATACTCAAGTGTGATGAATTAAAATGACTTGTACCTGCAAACTTTTTCATATGTTTTTAGTACATATTATATATGCTTTTAATTTGGGTATAATTGTTGTGTTCCATTAATGGTCTTATAGATTGCAGTGGCACTAGGTGAGGAGCTATGCTCACATGGGACAAAAATATCATTTTTGGGTATGTTTTATATTATTTGCATGATTAATTCCCACAGGATGTATGTTGCATTGAGTGTAACAAGGGTGTTGTAAGGGGATAGATTCTTGTCACCATGGAGCCTGTAGGAAAATGTCTCTGGAAAACGTTTTGGGTAGTTAATTGCATTTGTTTTTGGCAGTTTTCAACAAATGGGTCCTCTTTTTAGCACTTTTGTAGCACATAGTGGTTTGGCCCATGATTTTCTAATTTTGGTTAAGGAACTATGATTCTACTCTAATATAGGGTAAATGGATTGATGATATATGGTTTTTTGATATATTATATATAAATAATATAAATATAATATATATAATAAATATAATAGTAAATAGATAGGATGGTAAATGTAAGAAGAAATATTAACAAATGTGTCAAGTTCCTGGTTTGCGGTATCTGGGTAAAATATATTTGGTATCAGAGCAATGTGAGAATTTCAAAAATAGAGATAGATAAATTTAAGGTAAATCTTTTAGTTATGAAAGCCCAAATTGGAATTACTATTAGTGGAAAATGATTAACATATCATTATGGATCCAAGCACTACACAAATAGAAATGTCAACAAAAGATTGGACCAAGTTGTATCCAAAGGTAAAGAGTACAATATTATTTAATATTTTAGGAGAATCTAATATGGAGAAATTGTGGAAGAAGTTAGGAACTTTGTATTATTTTATGTCTCTCGTGAAGATTTTTTCCGATGGAAAATAATGTATAACCTAAGGATGAAGGATGGATACTTAGTGAAAAAGCATCTAAATTCCTTCAATACTATGACAAGTTAGCTATTATCTATTTTTATCAAGATTTTAGGTGGAGATTAGTGTATCAATTTGTTTTGCTGTTCACTAGACCCATTGGATATCTCATTATTTCATAACTAGTAATGTGACTACTATATGTTTTTGTGTAATAGTCTCATCGTTTTTCTAGGAGGGGATGAGATGGAGAAACATGGTAATTAGTAACACAAATGTTTTGTATGTATGGGGATGCTCCCATAATAGAAATAAATTTAAATCCTGAAGTGTAAGGTCTAAATCTAGACAATGATCTAAATCTCTAGGAAAATTTGTAAAGGTATGTTTGATATGTGGAAAAGAATGGTATTACAAGAAATAATGTATATATCCAAAATTGTTGAGAAATGGAAGGGATATGATGATTCTCATTATACAAAAGAAAAAACCTCGTCAAATAAAGGTTGACACATGCATTTGGATTCTTTAAATACACATGTAGATCACGAAGCATGGGTGGTTGACTCAAGGGCATCCTTTCATATGACTCATCGAAGGGAGTGTTCTTGCGAGTACAAATTATATATGTCAATGAAGTTTTCCTAAGAGATGACTCGATAAATACAATCATAGGAATAGGAAAAGTCATGTTGAAGCTAATCAGTGGAAGGATTATAACAATCCTTTATGTTTTGCATATCCCATGATTGGTAAAAAATTTGATGTCTATAAGAAAGATGAGTGATGCAAGTGTAGAAATAGTGTTTGAAAATGATAAATGCAATATGGTTTATGAAGAAATGGTATTGTTGAAGTAAGTCATATTGGAACTTTGTATAAGCTTCTATAAGCATTGTGATGGGTGCAATAATTCCATTTCTTCTAAGAGTGGAGCTAATGAAGGAAAAAAGGCTATGTTGTGTACTAAAGAACATGACATATCCGTGAGAAGGAATTTTGTGTACTACTTGGCAATGTCATGGTAGAAGGTATGCCTAACTCGTGTCCAAATTTTGAATTCTATGAACATTATTTATATGTGAAGTAGAATCAAGTAAGATTCTCCTCTGGTGCTATGAGGGTAGAGGGAATTTTATAGTTGGTGCACAATGATGGGTTTGGACCTGTGTCCATTACATCACCAGGTACATATAGTACTATGTATCATTTATAAATGATTTCTCAAGGAATAAATGCATTTATTTTCTTAGGAAAATATTTGAAGTCTTTAAAATTAAAAAAAAAATAGGTTCTTGTGGAAAATAAGATAGAGAAGAAAATTAAGGTGCCAAAGAAAAAGAATGGTAGAGAATTTCTAGGGAACGTATTTGAATATTTATGTAGGAAATGTGGTATGGAAAGGTTGAAGACTACTCCATACACTCCTCAACAATACGATGATGTGGAAAGAATGAACAGGATGTGAATGGAGAAAGAAATAAACATTCTTAGTGTTGCTAGGTTAGGATAGGAATTCTGGCTAGAGACAATGGATGTTGCATGTTACTTGGTAATTAGATCGCCCTCATCAATGTTGGATGATAAGACTCCACATGAGGCATGGACTTGTAAGAAATTCTCTCCAAAATATCTCATGTTATTTGACTGTGGCACTTACATACACATTTCAAAGAGAATATGGGTAATATAATAAGAAAAATGAAAATTATATCTTTATTGGATATAAATATGGTCTAAAAGGTTTTAAGGTTTGTAACCTAGTAGCTGAAAAAGTTGTGTGTAGTCAAGGTGTGGTATTTAGATAAATCAAGTATGTTTTCAAATAGGAAAGCATACCAATAGATTAAAAAGAAAAAAAAGTTTGAAATGAAGGATTGGTGAATTAAATTCTACAAAAGAACATAAATAAGAAGAAAAACCACACACTAAGGTGTGGAGAAGATCAATTCAAGAATGAAGGAATGCACAAATGTTTATTGCACTTGATTTCAGTTCAAATTTTGATTTCATTGTTATTTGTGATCATCCTAGCACTCTTAGGGAAGTAGAGAATTCATAGGATGGAAAAATCTAAAAAAAGGCCCTCCACTTAATTTCAATTTAAATTTTGATTTCTTTGTTATTTGTGATGATCCTAGCACTTGAGGGAGGTAGTAAATTCGTGAATTCATAATATGGAAAACTCTAAAAAATGGCCATGATTGAACAAATGGTAACCATACATAAAAACGAGGCTGCGAATCTAATAGAATGGGCATATTGAAGAAAGCAATAGAATGGGCATAGTGAAGAAAGCCCATTTGAAAAAAAATAAGTGTTTAAGAAAAAGTTATATGAAAAGGAAAAAACAACATACAAATACAATGTTAGGCTAGAAGCAAAAAGTTATTGTTAGGTAAAGGGAAATGAGTTTGTTAATATTTTTCCTCTATTATTTCATTTATCTGTTGTTGCTGCTTTTTATTTTGAGGGACAATAAATGGACATAAAAACATCATTCATACATAGTTATATGGAAGAACATATCTACATAAAAATTGCAAGCTTATGAATTCGTCAATTTTGAAATCACAGGAAACTAGGCTGGTAACAATTTGGCAACTCTGGGTTTGTTATCAAACTTGATCTTCTAATTAACAAAAAAATTCCACAAGCCAAATGGGAGGGCATTATACGTTCTTAACGTGTGGGCGGGAGCGACGAACTTTACCCCGGTCTTAGGCATGTTTCTCTCCGATTTTGATATTGGCATACACTGGACTATTTCTCTTGGATGCGCAACATCTCTCATTGTACGTTGCTTTTTCTTTGGATCACTATATTCTAGAAATCTAATTTAGCCAATATTATGTAATTTGACATGAATGTTTTAAGCGGATTGCGTTTTAAATATCAGTGCAGGCTGAGACTGTAGGAAATGTATCTACCCAACGAGATTCTAATCTATTGGCTTTTATTGCCAAGGGAATGGCTCTTTTGTCACTTACATCAGTTGAGGTGGCCCCCATGCAGCACTATAGCAAGAACTCCGTGTAGATCTGAATCACCAAGCTTATCACAATTGCACATTCCTTGAGCTTGTTGACATGGACAACGGGGCCCTGTCTATTTCCAATTAAGCCCGTTTACATAAAATGACAAACCTATTCTGCTGCGGAAGTCAGAAAATTGTTGGGAATTTGCAATCTAGAGCCTCATGTGGCCTTGTATCTTTTCATTGTACTTTAGAGACTGTATCGATACTTTCTCCCATTGTTCGACCGAACACAGTTAAAGCCTTCTAAACACAAAAAATCGCATTTGAAATTTGAATTTTGAAAAACCATGCGCCACATGGACACCTGGTAGGCAGGTTTTTTAGCAATATATTTCTACCTTTTTGAGCTAGCCCATAACTATAGGGTGAAAACACTTTATGTTTTGGGTTT
Source organism: Pinus taeda (assembly GCA_000404065.3). Lineage (NCBI taxonomy): Eukaryota > Viridiplantae > Streptophyta > Pinopsida > Pinales > Pinaceae > Pinus > Pinus taeda. Next base: position 246,575 of record APFE030575425.1, read on the forward strand.
TATTGCAGAAACTTGGGCAAGTTCTTTCATTATTGCAAATACAATCTGTGTCTTAAGTTGCGCCCCCATCGACCACTGGCTTATAGCTTCTTCTCGGCGGGATGAATCTAATCTTTTGTACATGTACTCAACGGCCGAGTAAGACCATTGACGAGGCCAATACTATTCATGTTCCAATCCGAGGAGATCATGGACTCTGGAGTAAGTTTTAAGGGTTTAAAAAAATAGAATATCCAAGATGGGTAGATTTCCTTGCTACTCAAAAGAAGCCCTCAACTGTGGGGCCTAGATTGCAAACAAGATATGATTCTGCCTAAATACATTTTGTAGCGATGTTGGATGGAGAAACCTTCCCATAAAGCAGGTGAATCTCAACAGATATCTATTAATGCCAACATAAATATTTAGACAGACTAATAATGCCATAAGAATATGTATTAATGCCAACATAAATATTTATTGATAGACTAATAATGGGCTAAGGATATGTTTTGCAGATATCAAGCAGTATGGATAAAGTTGTAGATTACTCTGGGTGGACTATATTCGTCCAACATTAACACATATCCCAATGAAGAGGAGCTTATTATTAGGCCACATCATCACCGCATCAAATCTTGAAATATTCAAGAAATTACAAATGATTCAAGTCATGGTGTGACCTATTTGTAAATGATTCCCTTCTTGAAGATGACTCTAAGCACATGAACTTTGGTATGACAGATGCTAATCTTGTTGAAACAGAAGCGGAATAGCAGTCCGATCATTTTATAGGAAATGTAGCCACAATAGACAAGATTTTCATTAACGCCAGTGACCTCGACCAAGTTGAAATACGTCCACTCGCAAAAAGCCATGAAGGGGATTTTTGTCCTTGGAGAAATTGGTGTGTGAGATACACAAAGTTTATAAAATGAAAATATACCCTATATAAGGTAATTTGCATCCATTGAAAACATGTCAATACTCATCATCATTTCTAAAAGCAAAATATTTTTGATTCTAGGGTAGTTTGCACCAGGAAAACATGTCCAAAGTTTCACTAAGTAATTTGATTTCATTCATTATTGTGTCATTAACTTTATTGGTATTTGTGCTAAAAGGTTAACATTAGGAAAGAAAATATATCCTAAATGTAGATTTAAAAATTAATGTGCACTCATTTAAAAATGCATTTATTTTTAGCTATCATGCTTTTTAACCTTATCAACTATCATGTTTTTAACTTTATTGATTTTGTAAGAAGATTAACTTTGTGAATCTAAATTTTGAAATACTTTGATATATTAAGTATAAAATCAATAGAATAAATGTTGGCATATTAATTTGGATAGAAGTGTTTATCCATTACAGTTAATTTTTATTAATTATAGTTTATTATGGTTAATGGTCATTAAGTATAATTTGTTGTTATATTTTAGTTTATATTAGTTATATTTAATTATGGTTAATAGGCATCAATCATAGTTTGATCATATTTAATCTGAGTAAATCATGATTTACTAATCTTCCCAAGACATGTTGGTCGTTAATTAACATAACCACATTAATAAAGTGGTTGATATACACCCATTACTGCCATTTTCTAATTTTCATACGGTAATTGATATATATATAAAATGAAATTTGTGGAAGTATATCAACCACTTTATTAATGCAGTTGAACCTTATTCATTTTACAAAAACGTTGACTTTGTGAGTCAAATTTTACAAAAACGTTGACTTTGTGAGTCACACTAATATTGTTAGGCATAAATTCTATATATTAAGTTCAAAATTAATAGGATAAAAGTTGACATATGATTTTGCATATATTACTAGCTCAACCATATAAATTAAATCATGCAAATAGACATCAATCCATAATGAGCGTCAAAATGCGTGCATCATAACACTTCATGATACATTTCACATTATTAAAATAAATAAATAAAATCATAAAACCTAACTAAATTATAACTTTATTATTATTAGTAGTATTATAAAATGAATTAATATGTAAGTTAAAAATATATGATGAATATTTTTAATTTGTAAATGAACTTTGTTACAATATCATGACTTTATTGAGATGTTTTTCAGCAATAATCACATCAAATTTCATTTGTTGACATGTTTCCAACAAACATGTGTGGTTCGTTGTCATAACGAGATAAAAAGTCAGATCTCTCTATTTAACTTGTTGTCATGATCTGACTCTTCATCTCATCTTGATGATGAAACACATTCGCTGGTTCGAAACGTTGACGTGATTATCACTGATAAAATTGTCAATAAACTTTTTATTCTTTTGTCCTTTGATTTTTCTTTTAGGACATACCCTCTTTACATTTTTTAATTTTTATAATATGGAAAACATTTGCAGAAAGCAAAGGTCTATACAATATTAGAAGGTTTAACCTTAGTCATTCAAAATTATGAGTCCTATTGGTATAGGAACTTAACAGGGTGCTGAAAAAACTTCTTTACAAAGATATGTTGCCCATACATATGAATCATAACCCAAACTTGAAGCATTGGGTCATACACTTTTACCCATATATAGAAATTTGGGATATATTTAGGGAGAAGTCCAAAGATAGGAAGAGTGTACACGCTAAATAATAAGAGGAAAACTCCCAAAATAATGGCACATTTCAACCTTTGCAAAGACATCAACAAGAGTTGTCTAGAATGAGTGAACTCGTCCGCCACAATGATGCATTTAGGTACACATCAGTAAAAGCAAGAAGCCAGAACCAACAATAAGAGAATATGACCTCGAACCTTCTAAACCAAGTAAACCTAGGCCATTTAACATTAGAGAAATTTTGATGTCTAAAATGGGCCTCCTAAGGAATATTATAAAATAATAGTGGAAATAATAACATAAGAATAAATTAACTAATTAAGTTTTGGAGGGAAAATAAATTACTTCAACTTGTATTTTCCACTCATCTCCCTATGATTTTACTTAAATTTCAAGCGGGAGCACTAGTTGGATGAAAAAATAATTTTGCATTCAAGGAGTGCCCACATTGAATACTTTTGATGGACCCTACTACACAAAAAATTTGAAATACATCAAAAAATGTGATTACAATAACGTTTTTCATGTATTACACAATGTTCATGTAGTAGTGTCCATCAAAAGTATTCAGCATGGGTACTCCTTGGATGCAAAATTAAATTTTGTATCCAACAAGTCCTTATGTTCGAAATTAGAGTAAAACTGTAGGGAGATAAGTTGAAAATATGAAGTGAAAAAAAAAGTAGTTTTTTTTTTTTTTTTTTTTTTTTTTTTTTTTTGACTACAAAAATGGTGAATCTTCCTCCATGGTTGACATCATCATATTGAATCATATTGGTTCTTATAAAGTTGGTTTTTGTTGTACATTTTTGTTTTGAGACACATTTTTTACCTCAAAATTTCTCTAATGACATAAACTTCAATAGACAAAAATACCAAGTGATTTGTCCTTCTTAAGTTGAGAAAATTGTGCCAAAAGAAGCTAGCAACCTATGCTATGTTCTTTTTTCTATGGAACTCGACCAAATTCAAGAAGAGATATTTGGACCCATTTGCTACTCAGACACACAAGCAAATAGAATAGCAAATGCATTTTTCGTGATGGGAACTCTTCCAACAAGATAAATCTCAAGATTTGGCTATGGTTGTCACTTCTGAGAGAAAATATATAGGAAACACATTATGAGAAGATAAAATCATTTGATAAGACCTATTTTACCTCAATATCTTCTACAAATCCTTTACTCCATTAAAGAATAATGGTGAAATATTAGTGATCTAAATCTCTTTAACCAACTAAGGCATCTAGTTTCAACACTGAAGTTAGCTATCGTAGCCGGGGTTTCTCAAACCCTAAGCATATTTTCAAAGACTCTCCAAGAACTCATATTCTCAAAATGAAAGTGAAAGAATTAAGAGAGACTCCTCACTATTCTCTTTTATAAACTTATGACCACTTTTGCACCATTTTACCCTTTTAAATTTTATAAAGTCACTTTATAATCTTTTCACTTTATAAAATTAAAGTGACTCTTCACTTATGTAGTAGTGTCCCCCTTTTCACCCTTTAGACTCTTATAATGTTTCCCTAGGTGAATTAAGTCCCCTTATTAAATTTTCCTTGTTTTACCCTAGGGAACCATGTTAAGTTAGCGAACTTCTTCATATGCTTCCTAAGTGACGAGGGGCATTATATATCTCTACTAGTTCTCAATGATTTATGTGAAAAATTATTTATATTCTACTATTTTATTTAATAAAATTGTATATAATCAACAACTTCATAATCAATTATTTTTATATTAATTATTGTTTTGTTTATATTTAGATTTTGATATCTTATTTTTATTATTTAATATATATGAAAATATAAAAAATAAAATAAAATTTTAATAATAATATATTAATATTAAAATTTAACTAATCTGAAATAATATATTAATCGTATTTCTTAAAAGAATATTAAAATTTTAAAACTAAAAATGATTACAATTTTTTGCTATATTATATTAAATGTATGTTTTTAAAGAATTTCAAAAATTTTTGTAATAAAAATGATAATAATTCTTTACGATATAATATTATATGAGTGGTCAAATTCTTCTATGAATAGTGCATTTGATTTTATAGATAAGGGATTTCAAACCAACTCAGAATAGAGATGAGAACAACTGGGAGAGAGGCAACTCGTACCCTAATAGACCTAGCTCCCCTGGATCATGCCTCCTTCTCCATGAAGTGAGTGGTTCTTGTTCCTTAGCGGGCCTAGATGTTTGTTGCAGGCCCTCTTTACACAATTCTTTTACAGGGTGCTTCAGGCTTTCTATGGGATTACGGTTTTGAGCACCTTTGTTTCTCTCAACATTTTCGTTTGGTTTGATTTGTTGTTGTGTTTCTTTAGGCTCAAGGGTTATCATTGGCTTCTCGTTGGGCCTCATGGCCTATTCTCTATGTAGTGATTCACTAGTCACCACCATGTTTATGGTTTCGATTATTGGTGCCTCTACAAGTCTACCTCAAGCTTTGTGGTTCATTTTTCAAATTTCCAAATTTCAGGTTTTAGTCGTGGCTTATGGATCAGTGTCTGCTCTGTCTAAGGTTTCTGACTTTGGCTCATTCAAAACGCTTGATGGGATCTACCTGCAAGCCTTGCACCTTTCATTTTCAAGTTTTATGCTAGGGTTATAAAACTCATAATGTAACATGTTGTTGCTCATTTTTTTGCGCATATGTTGTGCTCCCTCGAGGACCTGTTGGCAGGCCTGCACGCCCTATTGAGCTCATTATTATGCTGCACAGTTTTGGACTATCCTTTTTTGGGATTTCAGCGCTGGTCGATATTTCTTACGCCTATGCGTGTGATGGTGCCCATCAGTGCATCTCCATATGGACTAAAGCCAGTGAGAGCATTCTTACAGTGATAGTTTTTGACCTTTTTGCATGTATATGTATGATGAAGCCTATTAGAGCATCTCCATGTGCGTCCAAGCCGGTCAAAGCATCTTCTTGCCTTTTTTATTTTGTGGGCTTCGGGTCATTTTTCTTCAATTTTATGTTGGGATCTACTGACCCATATTATAATGAATGATTATCTATTCGTTGGGCCACTTTAGCAGCTCGCTATAAGGATATTGGGCAGGTTTGTGTGATCTGCTATCTTATTTCTCATATTTCATGATTTAGACATTATATTTGAGATATATTTTGGTAACTATACATATGTAAACAACTTTTATATTAATAGAAACCTATTGGTCTTTTGTCTTTGAAAAAAAAATATAAAGAGTTTATAATATTAATTTAGTATTTAGTTTAATTTTTACATGATAAGTGGTTCCAATGATTAGTGATTGGAAAGTAGATTAGGTGATTAAAAGGTGTTTTATATAAGCATGTTAGAATTTCAAACCTCAACTTATATGCGAAAGGGACATACTTGATTATGATGTTATCGCTTACCTTGATTTTTCCCATCTACGACATACTTATCGTGCCATTCTCTAGGCGGATGACCAAGGAAGGCGAAGGCATAACACTCTTGCAAAGAATGGGTGTCATATTAGTCCTCGCCATCTTGGAAATGGCCTTAGTAGCTATTGTAGAAATAAAGAGATGGAATGTGACATTATATTATGAAACCAGCTCGAGAAAAAGATAGAAAAGATAGATCAATGCCTTAGAATTCAGCCTCTTCGAGGGGTGTTATAGAAATGTTTGGGCACTTCAACCCCAATCATAAATGTTCATAAACTGAGGGTTCCTAAGTCCCTAAAAGTGTTGCTTCATTGCCTAAAGGAACAAGGTCAGCTGATTACATCATCTCCCAGAAGTTCTCCACTAAAAATTGCTCATAAATGGTAAAAACCAGACCATACTGAAAACCCAGTGTAGAGGGTGCGATGCATATCACCTTCCCAGTGTACAAGGTGCGATGCATACTGAATGGATCCTCTGTAGGGTGATATGGTTGGGAATGGATAAATGGCAGGGATAAAATGTGAGGTGGAAGATCATGGAATCTTCTAGAAATGTCGCCTCTGACACTTGCCTCTCTGTTTTCGACCAGGGATGAGTAAGAGATCATCATTCTCCAAGTGGAAGCAGTAACTATCAGAGAGAGGACACTAATAAAGACCCCAGAAGATGACTCACCTCCCTACAATCATCTATATATGGATCCCTCATCACAGAGATCCAGAGGCTAGAATCTTGTATCTTGTAGAGAAGTGTTGTTGGTTTTCTGGTGTAATTCCATAGTGTTGGGTGATCTAAGCTTTACTTGAGGTGAAGAAGGGCTTTCTTGCTAGAGGATGATGCTGGGTTAGAACATATGGTTGTAAACCTCTTGCTACTTTTGATCTTAATAAAGCTATTCAAGTTTTCTTCCATATTCTTGTATGTTTGCTTATATATGCATTTGTATGGTTAACACATATCTGGTCCTGTGTTATTTATGAATATAGATCTTTGTTCTTCGATAGAAGTATGTTGTTGTGATTCCACAGGTGCTCTTTGAAGCTGGGCAGACGAAGAAGAAGCAGTGAACCTATATCAGGAAGGAGAGGAAATCAAACGCAAGACTAAGGTTGGTCTCCTTGGTTCCCCTCTTTTCTATTTTCATAAAGGAAGACGAAAGTAGACTTTACTTGTTTGTTTCTAAGATAGCTACCAGTCTCAGTGGGAATAGCAGCATCCGAGTGGACACTATTCCAGGTAACAAAATGGCGACTCCACCGGGGAGCGACTAGATTGTTTGTTATCCTATCTATCTTTGTTTCTTTTATAAACTTATAGACGGAGCCTGAGCCAAGCCAGCTAGCCTTTGAACTGCATTTGTTATACAAATGCAAAGTAGATCAATGCTGCTTCAGTGTATCTCCAGGTTTAATTTATGAATTAAACAATCGATCTGCAAATAGTCTAATTGCCCTAAGTGGTGGCTCTAGTAACCTCTTTAGATCACCCCTGTGTTTTACATATACTGAACATTACTTACTCGACCTAGATCCCTGAACTGAATTGCAAATTGTGAGTAAAAACTTGTTTAAAGTCTTGCACTGGTACCATCGCACCCTTCCTTCAAGGCAGACTGTATGCATTGCACTTCCTGAGTGCAGTAGGTACGCTGCATACTGAATTCACAGTGTGAGAGGTGCGATGGTCAGGGAAGGTTAACTTTACCTTCAGAATATGGTTTTTTCTCACTATTTTCAGTCCTATTCAGGAGTTTTGCTGTTTGTAGTCAGTGTACCTCTGTGAAAACCCCCTTCTCGTACATTATTCTGCCTCCTTAGTGCGAAGAACTGTAAGTGTTTTTATGTATTGTGCGTCATTTTCAATTCTCTTTTGCAAAAAAGTAGCATAGTCGAATTGTCGTCGCTTGATCTGAAAGTGTCGTACCTATCGTTTTCAGTTTTAGAAGACAATCCCATTGTTCTTGATGGTCTATTATACAGTTACTATTGCATATGATTTGAATTAATAGTTTTTAAAGTGTCGAAAAGCAATTTTTATTTCGAAATCGCAAAGTGTCTCTCTTACCCTCACTTCATTTTGAAAAGAAATTTGTTGAGTACTGTCGCTTTGAAAATAATTCAGATTCTCACATAGCTTTCTTATCATCATTCATATATTAAGAAGGCTGAAAACAAATACGTGCATGTGCATTTGTATTTTGACTGCTTGGTTTGATTTAGGACAATGAATTTAGCGTGTGCTTTGTGCTCTTTGTAGAAAGATTCTTAACTTTCTTTCCTTAGTAGCTAGGATTTTTACTGCCGAAAGAAGATTAAACATTTTTTTATCATCTTAGACTGCATTTTAGAAATTATATACACATCACGCGGTGAACCTGAAAGGAAAATTTTAAGCAAGATCAACATAAAATAAATTTAATGAATCTAACAACGCTTTGGAACCTAACGCACAACATCTAGAGGTCTAAGCTAGAGACATATTCCGACGTCGTAAAACCTGCTCACTGTTGTTTTCGTTGTTGGTTGGGTGATTCCTCCACTCTGAGACGACAAGTGCTAGTACGGACTTGTGCTCCCACATACCGTCGAGTATATTTTGGGAGACCACAATAGGCTACATCCTTTATCCTTAGGAAGCCATGTCTGCGGCCCTATCGATCACAATGCACTGAACACAGCATTCGGGAAGATTGACTGTCGTACCGTAAAAAGTATTCTGTAGTTTTGTGATTGGTTTGGTAATCCTCTCTGCCTAGATCTCCAAAGAAGTCCATTTTGGCTCTTTTCAAGACTCCTAAAGGAAAGTTCCCTGAGCACTTGTAATTCAAGCTCAAAAAAAATCGAAGGTGACTAAAGTCATCTTTTGTTTTCTCGACTCTTTAAAATTGAAAAACAAGTTGTGTCAAAGCATCTAAAATTTATTTTAATTGGAATAACATCACAAATTCCCTCATTGGTCTTTAGGTTGAGAAAATGGAGTCTACCAACCAAGGATTTCCCCTTGGAGGAAATACTAGTCCCTTCTCCTCGTGGGGAGATGTTGGTGCACCCCATATGGCCACTTTGTCACTTCCAAGGTTGACAATTGGTTTTCCTGTCTAGCTCTTCTCTACCTCTGTCATTTAGAATCTCGTAATTCCTGAATAGTCAAGTCAGAAACTAGATGACACTAGGGTTCCCTCCCAACCTTCTACTTCGTCTGATTCTCCCTCTCCTCCTTCCTCTTGACTTGATAAAGCCGATAAAGCTAAAAATCAAGTGACTAAGAAGAAGAAGAAGCAGAAAGAGAAAAAGGAAAAGAAGAAAAAGGAACCAAAATCAAGAGGGGGCAACCAAGTGTCATCTAGTGAAAATCCTCACACCGCACCATCAAAACCTAAATCTCCTTGTGTCATTTGCAATGGAGATCACTTTCACCGAGATTTTCGTTGCATCCCTCGGATCTTAAGGGACTGGTCTCCTCGTTTGCAAAATCTAGTGGCATCAACCTCTAACGATCATGTTGAATGCACACCATCAACCAGTGAAAGTGAAGCACATGGACAGAAAAGGAATCCCAGATTTCCTTGTAAGTTGTGTGAAGGCAATCACGCCATCCACCATTGTCCCTTCCTTGACGAGGCTAAAAGAGTTTTGGATGACCGTCCTGTTTCACCGCTATGGATTCCTCCTGGATATAAAAAGCTCTTGTCAAGTCCTCCACCGGTTGATAATCCGGCTGGCCCATCATTGTGGTCAGCCGAAACGTCTATCGTTGAAAATGAACCCTCTGAATCCATACCAGACAAAAGTCAAAAGGTCGAGAGGGCAGTTGACCCAGTCTTGCCTTCAGAGTGCTCATCTTCGAACGATACCGTCACTGAGGAGAAAGAGAACGACACCGTTCAAATTCTTTTCATCAACACAGACTCCGATGAACTTGGGGGCAATCCTCCCATTCCTTTATCGCAGGAAGGAAATTCATCAGAGTCATATCCGACCGTCTATTCGGTCCCACCACTAAGCAACCTAGTCGTTTCCTTCGATTGGAATCTACTAGGCAGACCTCGTTTACTAGCTAGTGCACCATTCAGAATCATTGTACAAGCTTACAGAATGGTTATGGTTGGTACCATCATTGATGAAGGGGCTTCTGTGAGTATCCTTTCCTCAACTTCTTGGAAATTCCTTAGTTCGCCATCACTTTTGCCTGAAATGAGAAATCTGACAGGCTTCGACAAAGGAACCAGTCGACCTTTAGGGATCCTTCCAAATGTGCCCATTAACTTTGAGAAGGAAAACCGTTCACATGAACGTGATGGTAGTTCAAGGACCGTTGGATTATAATCTACTCCTTGGACGCGACTATATTTATTGCATGGGAGCCATCATCTCCTCACTCTTTAGAGTAATGTGTTTTCCGCACGAAGGCAGAATGGTCAAGCTCGTAGACCAAATGTTGTTCCCCGATTCACACATCACAAATAGTCAAATGCCATCCTTAAATGGTCTCTTCATGCAAGGAATGTCTCATCGATCTCCAGTCCATCCACCTGATGAGCGTGAGTGATTCAGAAGGATGTGACTGAAACCCAGGGGGCATGCACCCTGATCTGTTTCGGTAGGAAAACCTTGGGTATAGAGTGGATTTCCACGAGGGATATATGACTAGTTTGATGAACCCGTCCTTACAGGAAAATGGGATTGGGTTGGAATAAGATACCTTCGTTAAGGTTATGCTGAGTGGCATGCAGTTGCACCACTCCCCTTTGTCTATTTTGGTAGACATCGCCAAGGAAGCTTTTTTGTCTACTACGCGGATGGAACTTTCATGGTAACCTGGAAATTTTTTGCTATACCTGGGGGCATGCAAAACTTTCCGCATGCAAGCGAAGAGTGACTATTTATTTTTTAAATTTGTAGGACCTCTAACCCTTTAAACCCGTAAGGCTAGTCGTTTCCTAGCTTGCATAAAGAAAGGATTCGGGGCAAAGCTTTAAAGATGTAAGCCCCCTCAAAATAGCATCTTGAATGAGACATCCTTATCATACGACTGGCCAGCAGTGTTACCACAGGGTTCAAGCTCATTAAAAAATAAACCCGCACGAGCGGTTTTAGTGCATAGTTCAAGCTCGTTAAAAAATAAACATAAGTCATGAGCAAATGTTTCCCCCAGCATTTGAGCTCATTAAAAAATGAACCGGTAAATAACCATTGTGAATGCCTTATTGCCAACTTTTGAGCCTTGGTCGTGTTCTCATCATCACCTCCACTCTGTTTTTAGCTAATCATTCACCCCCATATGATTGTTTACCCCTTCGAGGAACATCTGCGAAGAGTGATTCTATTAGCCATCCTTGTGACACTGCCGTGATTGGAAAATTCAAAATCTTAATTGGAATCAGCTGTTATCCGAAACCATCACTCGTTCCTCGAAAACGAGTCTCCTTTAAGCTCTTTTCAACTGACTCGTAAAATATGAAAAGATTGTTGAGTGATTGGCCTCTTCGGCTCATTAAAGTCATCGGAAGTGCTATCCCTCCTCTGGATTTTAATCTTTTTGGAACTGAGGGATTATTACACAAAAATATTGAGCGCGTGTCTTGTTCGGCTCATTAAAACTATCGAAAATTCGTCCATTTTGTATTATTTTATGCTTTTTTAGACTTAAGGGATTATATGATGAAAAAGAATCGTTGGAGTTTCCTTTCCGTTCCTTTCAGACTCTCTAAAATTGAAAGGGACCAAGTTATCTTTGTCGTTAAACTCGTTAAAACCGAATAGCGACAAACTCATCCAAATGGACGACAATGAGTTTCACTATCACTAGGCTTGATAAAATATAGCGACAGGTTCGCCCGAAGGGTGGATTATAGAACAAGCATATGTTATCCTCCTCAAGCTTGGAAAAAGTAAAGAGGTACTGGTTAGTAATGACTGTGGAAAATTGGGAAGAAAACTTGAAAATGCTATATTGGTAGCAAGTCGCTCTTGAACATGACACTTTCCTTCCGCATCCATGCCGGGTTGGGTTGTTCCATTCACTGGTCATCACCATTGGTCCATCACACCATCCATATTTTGGGGTAACGCTACCAATCCATCGTCAGTGTCACCGATATGTTCAAGAGAAGTCATTTAGACAATTCACCTATGTCTCACCCACTGCAATACATTCATGCTCCATTCCTTCATGCCCGCCACCCTGAACCCTGTATCGTCAGATTGTTTTCACCTCCAAAATCATTTGCTTCATTCTGTGTTGTTGATGTGGGATTCATTAAGGCCCTCCTGCGATACAGAAACAAGTCCACCCCCTTACTAGAAAAAAAAAATTATTTTTCTCTTTTTGTTTTATTTTTTTTTGTCTTCCTTAAAAAAATGTTGCCTCCTACTATTGAAGCTGTTACAATGTTCCCCTTTTTCCCCAACAAATCCTCTGAATTTCAAGATTTATTTCCTAATCTAACTAAACTAATCTAATCTAAACTAGACTCAACTAGACTCAAGGGATCAAATGAATCTCTACTCGTCTATCATCACATTTCTTTCTAACAAAACTCTTCCACAAACTCATCCTTTCACAGACGCCGTGAGAATGAATCCATGCTATTGCTATCTCACTCATCTTCCCAATGTTGCGTGCCTCTATATTTTTCTACCGAAACGACCTCTAAAACCTACCTCAAAAAGCGTGGGTGCTCATACCTCGTTCCTTGATCTCTATACTCAATGAAAATGATTGCATATTTGAAGTTTCCAAAAATATTTCAAAATCTAAATTCAATCAATCCAAGAAGAATTACAATTTTATTTCTCTATTTACATTATTTATGTATGATTTTATAATCCCAAAGACTAGGTGTCAACAATATGTGACTCTTGGATTTCCACATGTTGACATTTACAATATTTTTCAAAATTACAACGCCATTTTACACATCATCATGTGACGAAAACAAGACAAGTAATTGAAATTGATGACTTGGAAATTAGTGACCTGTAAATGAATTTCTTTGAGAAGTGATGACACTAACCCTATGTATTCAATACTTGTAACAAATATTTCATTGAAGTTGACTTCTACCCTCCAAGGGTCTAGAGAGATTATGGAGTCTTCATGGGTTACCTTGATTGTCACATTCCATCATTCCTTCAATTGTCGCAATATGGAGCCTTTGTGTCTTTGTCTTCAAAATGTGTCCTAGGGGAGTTTCTCTTGAGACATCTCCTCAAACATGTTTTTCCATGCTTATTGCGAACACTTGCAGGTATGGATCACTCGTGGAAAGAAAAAATTAGCAAAAAAAAATCTCCTACTCTATGATGATTCACGCAATGTACCGACTGTGGATCAACATGACGGAAGAGAGAGAAAGAGGGGCCTTATGGGTGGAGAGTGCTCTTTCTATATTCAGAGAGATATGTACTACTTACTAAGACTATTCCATGCTTATCTATTGACGAGGAGGAAAGGTGAGTGCATGGTGCAGTTCCAAGAGTCAAGACTGCAAAGACTCTTCACTAGACTGCACCATGTGCTAGGGAGTAAGGCTAGGGCCATAAGGAGGGCGCAAGGCATAGTTCCAAGGTACAAAAGAAGTCATCACTACTCACTAAAAGTGTGTAGTGTGTTGTACTAGGAGACAGAGGAAGGAGTGGCACACAGAGGAAGAGTAAACAACAACGAAAAGGGGCTTGTTGACTAAAATTGCATAGTGCGTAGGAGAGAGAGAGGATGCACAGAATGGTGCAAGGTTTATTTCTAGCTAACAAAGAGGATCACTATTAGGCTCTAGAAGTGCACAATGTGCTCTTCCTAGCTTAGAGGATGAGTTGCAAGGTCACAAAAATGACTAATTATAGAAAGGTAAAACATGGAAGAACACAAAAAGTTAGGAGAAATATCAATATTTACACATATCTACTCGAAATAAAACTCAAATAGAATCGAATAATAAGAAATATACATTAAAATATTAGTTCACAAACAATTTTCAAGTGCTATAAGTGAAGTATGAGTAGTTCTGGCACATAAATGTCATTTTTTGACTATAAAGTGTGTTATGACTCAAAAGTGTGCTATGGTTACTCTTAGTGGTTAGGCGACACTTGGGGAGGGGCATGGACACTTGAAACATGTACAAAAACATAAAATGGCACTTAATGACCAAAAGAGACACTTTGCATATGGAAGGTAGATTCCAAAATTCAAACATAACCAAAATTTTGGAGAGTGTTGTAGGAGCGATAATAGGATGATAAGTTAAACTAAATTGTAATATGTTGCCAATATTTCACCATAATGTCCTCCAAATATGGCTTAAAAACACAGAATCTAGGTCGCTATTTATGGACTTTGGAAGTCCATGTAGGCGCGTTAACTCCATAAAGAATAATTCAACCAACTTGCTTGCATTGATTATTTTCTTACACAGAATGGAGTGGGCCATTCTGGAGAATCATCCAACACTATGAAACATAGTCATTTCCTCTTTGAGTGTGAGGCAACCCCAAAACAAAGTCCATGGAGATGTCTATCCATGGGCTTTCCAGTCTTGGCAAGGGTTTATACAATCTTGTGTTTTGTTGTCCACCATTAGCAATTTGGAAAAAAAATCATGAGGAAACAAATTTACTATCATTCTTCCTTAACTCAAGCCAAAGAAATTTCTCACTTATCAGGCTATAGGTTTTGTCCCTACCCAAATGAACATCCAATACACACAAATGTATTTCTCTAATCAGTTCTTCCCTCCGGGATCCCTGGGGAATACAAATTGGATTCCTCTAACAAAAATCCATCAACTAATAAATAATATCTATAAGGACTTCTGCCCACATTTAATGAACTGTTGATAGATTCAATTATCTGGTTGAAATAAGGGTCTACAACATATTTTTCTTTCAGTTTGTCAAATTCCACCACCTCATGGGTCATAGTTACAAGTAGTTAATGTCTCCTACTTAAAGCATATACTAAAACATTAGTTTTCCCACTTATGTGTTGCACTAGACATGTATAACTCTGAAGAAACGAGACCCATTTTGCACGCTTATGGGACATCTTGGCTTGATAATTTTTATATTTCAACATTTCATCGTCAATTAATAGGATAAATGGTCAATGTAAAAGGTAGTGTCTCCATGGTTTCAGTGTTTGAACAATTGAATATAGCTCTTTATGATAAGCGCCATACCTTCTTTTTGCATCAATTAATTTCTCACTATAAAAAGGCAACTAGCCAACCTTACTGGCTTAGGATGCCTCCAATTGCAACAACTAAAGCATCACATTCAATGGTAAATACCTTATCAAAATCTTATAGAATGAGAATGGGGGCCTTAGTTACTTTTCTTTTGATAATTTCAAAACTCCTCTCAGTTGCCTTAGTCCATGAAAATGACTTTCCCCATGTACGATCGATTAAGGAAGAACTTATCACAATGGGATTTTTGATAAAATTCTTGTAAAATTTTACTAGCCCATGATAACTCCTCACATATGTAATGCTTCAAGGGGTTAGCCATTTTAATTTGGCTCTAACGTTTTTTGGGTCCATATTCACTCCATTTGCATAAATTACATTCCCAAGGAAAATTAATTTGTCTGTACAAAATTCACCCTTATCA
This sequence comes from Pinus taeda, assembly GCA_000404065.3. Lineage (NCBI taxonomy): Eukaryota > Viridiplantae > Streptophyta > Pinopsida > Pinales > Pinaceae > Pinus > Pinus taeda. The sequence continues at coordinate 262,172 of APFE030575425.1, forward strand.
AGATTCAAAAAAATCTTTTTTCTCTAAGTGTATCTAGCACTATCCTTAAATTATTCAATTTTTCTTCCATGGTTTGCTAAAAATCATAATTTCATCAAAATAAATATAGGGTCTAAATACCTCATTCATAGTTTGCATAAAAGTCGAAGGAACATTAGATAATCTAAATGGCATAACTAGGCATTCATAGAATCCATCTTGAGTTTTGAACATTGTCATCCATTCAACACCTTCTCTTCTCCAAATATGGTGGTAACCGCTCCTTAAGTCCACCTTAGAGAATATTTTCACACCATACAAGTAGTCTAAAATGTCATCCAATGAGCTAGTGGATATCTATACTTTACAATGATTTTGTTGATAGCTCTAAAGTAGGCACAACCTCCATTTGTTCACTTTCATAGGTGATATTAAAGTAAGAGTGGTATAAGGACTCCTTTCCCTAATGAACCCTTTTGCTAACAAATAAAAAATTTATATTCTCATTTCTTCATCCTCTTGATGAGATAACATGTAGGTAGCTTGATTAGGGAGTCTTGATCTAGGCACTAAGTCAAGATGGTGTGTAACTCCTTTTGAAGGTGGTAATCCCACTGGAAATTCTATTGGGGTTACACCTGAATATTCTGGCAATAGTTCTTGAATCCCTTGTGGGAGTGCTCACCCTTCAAGAATCCTATCAAATTCCTTTGGAACATGTACATATGCATCACATTCAAATACCCTTAGATGTGAAAGAGGATGTTTTTTACCAGTCCATACCTCTTGTGGAGTCTTATCCTCCAACACTGATGAAGGTGATCTGTTGACCAAGTAACATGCAACCTCCACTGCCTCTGCCCAAAATTCCTATCCTAACCCAACACCACTGAGCATGCTTCTTTTCCTTTCCGTCAACTTCTTGTTCATTCTTTCTACAACTCCATTTTTCTCAGGTGTGTATCAAGTAGTCTTCTGTTGTGCTCTAACACACTTCTTACAGAACTCTTCAAATTCTTTCTTGGAAAACTCACCATCGTTATCTGTCCTCAGCACCTTTATTTTCTTCTTTGTCTAGATTCCCACTAGAGTCTTAAATTATTTAAATGTGTCAAAGACTTCATATTTATTTTTGAGGAAATATATCCATGTATTCCTTAAAAAGTCATCTATAAATAATACATAATGCACAACTTTACCTAGTGATGGAACCGACATAGATCCATACATATCATTGTGCACAAGCTCTAATATCCGTTTCACCCTCTTAGCATTAGAGGGGAAACTCACATGATTTTTCTTCCCATATACACATTTTTCACAAAAATCAAAATCCAAAGAGAAATTAGCATACCTTCTACCATACCATTACGATGAAGTATTTTAAGGCCCTTCTCTCCAATATGTCCAAGCCTTTGATGCCATAGCATAGCCTTTTCTCCAGAGACCACTAGATTTTCTATTCCACTTTTAGGAACCACAGAACTGTTGCACCCATCAATACCAATTCTACCTTGAAGCTTGTACAAAGTTCCAATTCGAAATCCCCACATCAATACCAGTTCTCCCCGAACCATCTTTCTAGTATCTTTCTCGAACACTATTTTTACACATGCATCATCCAACTTTCTTACAAAAATAGAATTTTTGGCCAATACAGGAATATGAAGAACATCAAGAAGTGTTTTAATCCTTCCACCTTGCAATTTCAACTTGACGTTTCCGCAACCAACGATTCTAGCCTTCCTATCATCCCCTAAGAAGACATCACCACCATGATATTTCTCATACTTGCAGAACGACTCTCTATGGGTAGTGAAGTGAAAGGATGCACCTGAGTCAATCAACCATGCTCCATGATCTAAATGTGTATTTGAAGAACACGCTAAGTACACATCCCCACCTTCATCTGTGGTGGTTTTTGTCTCTATAGAAGGAGAATCATCAGATCTCTTTTCTTTCTTAAGAGATTTATATTTACAGTATCTTTTGAAGTGCCCTTCCTTTTTGCATTTCTAGCACACCTTTACAAGTTTTCCTGGAGATTTAGATCTCCCACTCAAGGACTATTTTTTTTTGTTCTAGGACCATCCTCGTACAGACAAGGCATCACCATTCTGGCCTTCCATATTTTTCTATCTCATCTTCTTCAACAGCAAGGATGAAACTATTTCATCAAACCGCAAGGCAGTTGCATTTCTACCTATTGCAACAACCAGATTATCCCATGAATCTGGTAGAGAACACAACAAATTGATGCACTTATTTTCATCTGAAATTTTAATATCAACAAATACTAACTAGCTTACCAGCATATTAAATACGTTGAGATGCTCTATCACTGAGCCTCCATCTTTCATCCTCAGGTTATACATATTTCTCCATAGGAATAGTTTATTCACCAGAGACTCAGATTGGTACAAAGTTCCTAACTTGTCCCACAAAGCCTTCGCTGAAGCTTCCCATGATACATTCTGCAATACTGAATCTCAGACACATAATCGTATTGTGTTCTTTGCCTTCCTATCCAACTTCACCCAATCTTCCGCTAACATTGTTGTTGGTTTAGTAACCAGATCTACTGTGATCCACTGATATTTATCCACCAATAGATCCTCCATCTTGAGTTTCCAAAATTCAAAACTCTAACCATTAAACTTCTCAATCTCTATCTTTCCACCATTCGTCATCTCTTTCACCATAAGAATCGATCCCACAGATCTCTCACTAAACAGTGTCTACCACAAGCCTGAGCAAAAACCCCTCAGTAGTAAAGGCATCCCATTGAAACCAAAACAACTATAATACCAATTGTAGGTTTTAACCCTATACAGATATTACCTCTATACGAATTCTAAAAACAGAAAATAAACAATGGTGAGAGCATAAAACATAAAACATATATACATAGAGATTTTCCCCTTGATCCAAAAACTGAGACCACTAGATTGATTTTTCATTATATTCTTTTCAATGTTACAATACATATATATACATGCCGAAGCATCCATAAACCCAAATCCATTAACCTTGGATTAGAATATCATCGTGGAAATAATATAACACAACCCAACACACCTTGCATATTTTGTCTTGATACTTTTTGTGAAAGACACTCTTCCTCCTCTAATCAACTTTTGGGTTATCCTTGTTTTGTGATATCAAATTATTTTGCAACATTAAGGTCTCCCCCTCTTCCCCTTCAATTTATTGAATTTAAACCTCCTCTTCTACAACTAATCCTATTTTGGGATTCTGGGGATAGTCTATGGTTTTGTGTTCTTTACCACATATAAATCACCTTAAAGGTCCTCGATATCTTGAGCCCTATCCTCTTTCTCTAACTCTAAAACTCCCTCTTCCATTAATTTCTAGTTTCACTTCTCGATCATCTTCAGACCCTTCATTCTTGGAAGGTTTTTAAGATCATCCCACAAAGGGAGTGCTAATATTTTTCTGCCCACTATCTTACCCTTACCTCGAGACAATTTAACTCTGGCTCTTAAAGCATATGGATAATCTTCATCCATTAAGCACATATTAACTAAATTCAGTTCATCTTGGAGGTTTGCACCTATGTGTAGCTTCACAAACAACTCAGTGTAATCCTTAATGAACAACTCCTTTTGTCTCAAGTTTTGAAATTTTTTTAACACACTCTGGAAGTAATCTAAATATAAAAATTTAGCCTTCAACTCCTTTAGCATCTTGGGCCATAACCTTATTTTCTCGTTATCTTAGTTCTTCTAGGTGTTTTGAAGGTTTTCCCAGCATAATGCATTGTTGTTGGGAATTTCTGATGATTCCAAACAAAATTGAACAGAGAACAATGCTCTGCTTTTGCACAGGATCTTAACACAGGGAAGCTAAAAATTGTTTCTAGGAAAACAGAGTTTATCACACACATAAAACTTTCTATTCATTAATAAAATAACTGCTGTTACAAGATTCTTCTTCCTCCAACAGAGGGATTTTTCCAAATAGAACTGAAAAACTTTCAGAGTTCACAAAAAAAAATTACTCTGTCTCTCATGAAAATTTTACACTGTTGTGTGTAAAAATATTCTTTACATTTACAGATGTAAAAATCTTCTCTTTTCATTCATGCTACTGCCTGCTGCGTATTACTTTTCAATACATTTCATTCCCTCAACAAAAACAAAACATTACATATGCACTATTGTGCATTAAAAATTTAACACTGTTGTGTAAAAGATTTTCTTCATTCGCTCCTTACTTACGCGCTCTACTTCCCTTACATTACTTATACAAAATGAACAACTACTAAATAAAACATAACAATGCATTTTTATATGCCCATACTTCCCGTGAGTTAAAAATATTAAAATTAAAACTTCTACCTATATTTATGACCACAGTAAATTTTATTAAATGCTTTACTGATACAAATGGTGGTCAAAACAAAAAATTTTACGTCAACTCCATGGTGTTGCAGGCCTGTACGCAACTTGGTTTCAATCGACGGACATCATCTAACCTTTCAATCAGACGGCTATCGCACGGTCAAACCAAACGAATTTTACGTTCCGGGAAAAAATTTGTTTTGGAAATCTGCTCATCCACGTGTTAGACGATGTACACTATCACTGCCCCTTCGGAGAATACCACTTTCTCAGCAAAAGTGGTGCGATAAAACTGGTTGTTTTCCTGAATTAAATGCACAGGTGAAATTAGATTTCAACATTCCCCTTTAATTTGAACTGCTGGGTTATCAGTCACACCTAAACATTTCCTCAAGAATTCAAAACTTTTCTATCACAATGGTTTGGTCAGAATATCAACAACTTGCTCCTGAGTTCTGCAATGTTTTAAAACAATTTCTCCATTGTTTACTAATTCCCTGATGTAATGAAACTTTGTGTCAATGTGTTTCGTTCTCCTATGAAACACTGAATTCTTGGATAATGCAATAGCTGAGCTATTGTCACAAAAAATCACAGTTTCTTTTGTTTGTTCTTAGCCTAAGCTCCTTAACATCCTTCTCATCCAAATTTCTTGACATGTTGTTACTGTAGCTGCCACATATTCTGCCTCTGCTGTAGACAATGTTACAATAGGCTATTTTTTAGAAGCCCATGAAATAGCTCCTGAACCCATGTGAAAAACATAACCGGATGTGCTTTTTCGATCATCTACACTTCCAACCCAATCACTATTAGTGTATCCAATTAAATCTGAACATTCTGAAGTAGTATATAAAATGCTAAAGCTTTTAGTACCTTTAGCATACCTCAGAATTCTTTTTTCTGCCTGCTAATGTGCTTCTTTTGGCCTATCCATGAATCTAGAAATTAAACTAAGACCATGCATTATATCTGACCTACTTGCAGTCAAATACATGAGGTTGCCAACTATGCTCTTGTACAAACTAGGATCAAAATCCTTGTTGCGGTCCTGTTTACTGAGTTTTAATCCCATCAATGTGGGAGTGATAATTGCTTTGCTCTCCTACATATTGAATCTTTCCAACACTCCATTAACATATTTCGCTTGTGAGATAAAGATCCCATTTCCACTTTGATCTATTTCTATTCCTAAGAAGTATCTCAACAAACACATGTCAGTCGTTTCAAATTCTTCTTTCATGACTGTTTTGAAATTTTCAATAAGATAATCATCATTACCTATGAAAATAACATCATCAACATATAACACAAGAATTAGCATTTTACCATCCTTTTCTTTGATGTAGAGGGTGGATTCTCCCTCACATTTTTCAAATCCATTTTCCAGTAGATAGGAATCTATCCTACTGTACCACGCTCTTGGTGCTTGCTTCAGCCCATAAAGAGCTTTCTTCAATCTGCACACTTTGTGCTCTTGGCCTTTCTTTTCATAGCTTAGAGGTTGTTCAATGTAAACCTCTTCCATTAACACTCCATTTAGGAATGCTGACTTCATGTCCATTTGGTAAACTTTCCACTTGTTTTGTGCTGCTATGGACAATACGGTTCTCACAGTTTCCATTCTAGCAACCAGTGCGAAAGTTTCCTCATAGTCTCTCCCATGCTGCTGCTTATATCCTTTGACAACAAGTTTTGCCTTGTGTCTTTCTATTTTGTTTTTAACATTACTCTTGGTCTTGTAGACCCATTTAACTCCAATGACTTCTTTTCCTTTTGGTAGTTCAACTAAATCCCATGTCTTGTTTCTTTCTATGGCATTGATCTCCTCATCCATAGGCTTCTATCCATTTCCTATCCTTACATTGCTTCTTCGAAATGAACAGGGTCATCAACATGACAATATAAAGCAAACAAAGAGTTCATACCTTCATTTGTTGCCTCTTGTTCATAAATGTCACTTAAATTTTTGAACTTCTTACCTCTTTCATTTGGTGTACAAGTGCTTGAATTTCCTCCTTTTGGTGTGCTTGGAGAAGCACTTTCATTTCTCCTCAAGGGTGTCTCTTACCGCCCTTGTGTTGGTGCTGCTGTTTGGGGATGTATTTCAGCCATCTCCTCATCATCTTTATCATGAGACAAAGAGCTTTTAACATTCACTGTTTTCTCTATACTTCCATCCCAAGCTTCCTCTCAATGAACTGAACATCTCTACTCACAATAAGCTTTTTGGTGGATGGGTTATACAACCTATAAGCTTTGGATTCCTCACTGTATCCAATGAAAATACATTTCTCCCCTTTGCTGTCCAACTTCTTCCTTAGTTGATCTGGAATGTGTGCATAAGCCACAATCCAAAAACTTTCATGTGGGTGACTCCTTGCTTTGTCCCACTCCATGCTTCTTCCGGCACTCTGTTCATGACTGCTTTTGTAGGGCATCTATTCAAAATGTACGCTGCACAGTGTATAGCTTCAGCCCAATAATCATTTGGCAAATGCTTTGCTTTTAACATACTCCTCGCCATATCCATGATTGTCCTATTCTTCCTTTCGACAACTCCATTTTGCTGCGGAGTGTCCCTAGTGGTAAACTGCCTATGAATTCCATTTCTCTACAAAAACGTAGAAATTCTTTGGAGATATACTCACCTCCTCTATCAGTTTTTAGAACTTTGATATGCAGTCCACTTTGGTTTTCTACAAGTGCTTTGAAATTGCAAAATCTTTCGAACACTTCACTTTTGTTCTTCAGGAAATAAACCCAAGTTTTTCTAGTAAAATCATCAATAAATGTTAGCATATAGTGGTTGCTTGCAAGTGATGGAGTTTGCATCGGTCCACATAAATCTGAGTGGACAATCTTTAAGGGTGTTTTTGCCCTTATGCTTTTCCTAGATGGAAAACTTTCTCTGTGTTGTTTCCCCAAGATACAACCTTCACAAAGGCTGTCTGGTTTCTCTATCAATGGTAATCCTCTTACTATTCCTTTTCTATTCAACAAGTTAAGACCTCCAAAGTTGAGATGTCCAAATCTCAAGTGCCACAACCAATTTTCATCTTTTGGTTCTCTTTGGAAAGCCTCTTGTGTCACGACTGCTATTTCTTCTTCATTTTTTAAATCTGCTTTCATTCTGAGAGGGAACATCCTGTTCCTTGTCATCTTCACTTCAGCAATACAATGTTTGCTGGGTGTTTTATCCATGATGGTGCATACATCATTCACAAATAAAACATTGTACCCCTTTTGAATAAGCTGTCCAATACTTATGAGGTTACATTTTATTCCAGGAACATAATAAATATATGCTATGGTTTTCTTTTCACCTTTCCTTGTAAAGACATTTACTTCTCCTTTTCCCATAACAAAAACTTTACTATCAGTCCCTAGTATGACTTGTGACTTCACACTCTAATCTAACATAGAAAACAGGGTTATGTTTCCTGTCATATGGTTACTGCAACCGGAGTCTAGAAACAATACATCTTCACTCTTTGCTTCAACCATATTATAGGCTAAAAACAAATTATCTTGGCTGATATTTTCTCTAGTGAAATTTGCACTAGTTCTATTATTCATATCATGCTGCTTCTCCTACATTCATTGCATAATGCCCATATTTTTTTACAATAGTTGACATTGGACATTGGATTTATCATACCTTTGTCCTTGAGCATGAATGTTGTCCACTTTGTTGGCTGCTGCCTTGGCCTTGGTTCTGATTTGGATTGCTGCCTCTTCCTTGAGCATTTGTTGGACTGTTTCTTCCACCTTTGTTTTGGCTTCTGCTTCTTCCTCTCTTGTTTCCTCTGCCTTGACCTCTTCCTCTTCCAAAGAACATCTGGGTCTTAAAGGCATGCTTTAGAGATGAGTTTTCATTTCTACTCAATCTCTGCTCATGTGTCATCAGTGATGCATGTAGTTCATCAACTGAAAAGTTTGTGAGATCCTTTATCTCTTCTATGGTGGTGACAATCACATCGAACCTTGAGGGTAGGATCCTCAATAGTTTCTCCACAATCCTCCTTTCTTCAAGAATCTCTCCATGAGACCTTATCTGTGTGACCAGACCAATCACATGTGTGAAGAATGAGTCAATATTATCTAACTCCTTCATGTAGAGAGTCTCAAAATCTCTCCTCAGCAACTGTAGTTTTGTTGTCTTCACTTTCTTCATGCCTTGATGGGCTATCTTGAGAGTTTGCCATGCTTCTTTGGATCTCTTGGCTGCTACTATCCTTGGAAACACACTCTCATGCACTGCTTGATACAAAAAATAGAGGGCTTTAGAATCCTTCTCCTTATTGCTCTTCAACAGTTCTTTCTTTGCCTGAGTCAAATTATTAAACTCATCTTCATCTGCTGATTCTTCAAAACCATCCTCAACAAATTCCCACAAGTCCTAGGAAGCAAGCAAAACTCTCATAGTTATTGCCCAATAGTCATAGATTTTCCCATTAAATTGTGGGAGCTGAGTATTACAGATACCCATGCTAGTGCTGGCTCCAACCATTCCTGCATTATTGGATTCTTTTTTGACTGAGTCTTCACACTGCTGGAGAAGCTACTGCAACAAGAAATCCTTTCTTCAGCTTCTTTGACACCTTCAAAGAGCTTGGACAAGCTCTGATACCATGATGGGAATTTCTGATAATTCCAAAACAAAAGAAACGAACAGAGAATAATGCTCTATTTTTGACACATGAAACAGAGTTTTTCACACACACACACAAAAAAAAAACTTTGTATTCATTAACAAGACTGTTGTTACAAAGATTCTAGGCCAAGTTAAATCCAAAGGTGCTGATGAGTCCCTTGTTGCAGCTGATTAGCGAAACAGAGGAAATGTCAGAAAAAACTAAAAAGCTCCAAACGTTCCCAGCTGAAAACCCCGTGCTTACTGTCACGTTTGCTCTGTATTATCGTTTTGGGCTTTCACAGTAACCACTAGCGTGCCGAGATTGTCAAAACCCCATAGAGGCCGCCAGCATAGTTCACCTTGAAGTACACGGTTCAATGCACAGTGAAAACTCTGTCTCTCCTTTAAAATTAACACTGCTATGTGTCACATTACATCTCTTCGATCCGTTTCACATAATTGGCTGACGGAAAATTTGTTTTGGCGATTGGACCCCAAAATTTCAGAGCTACAAGATCATAAGCTCTTGCCGCCTTTTTTGCTGAATTGTATCCACTCCCTTTTCTAGGTACCGTCCCATAGATGGGCCTCATACCTACCAGTCCATCTATGTCTTATGCATATTAATTGGAGGTTGTGCTCCCATACACGCATGCTAAAATGGGTAGGGTGTTGGTAACTTTCACATAATTGGCTGACGGAAAATTTGTTTTGGCGATTGGACCCCAAAATTTCAGAGCTACAAGATCATAAGCTCTTGCCGCCTTTTTTGCTGAATCGTATCCACTCCCTTTTCTAGGTACCGTCCCATAGATGGGCCTCATACCTACCAGTCCATCTATGTCTTATGCATATTAATTGGAGGTTGTGCTCCCATACACGCATGCTAAAATGGGTAGGGTGTTGGTAACCCACTGCAAAATCCATTATAACCACACATCCCTCTGTCACCTCAAACAGGAAACTCAATACGCGAGCTTTGATTAACGACTTGACAGGGGTATGGCAATGGTGGATTCATCAATGCAAGGGGTATGGCAAAGGACTGTCGCTGCAGTTGAAAGCAATATTTCAACATTTTTCACTCTTTGGCAGAGCGATGGAAATTATGTCAGGAAAACCCGTACCGATGGATATCGACATAGATATCATCTCAGAGAAATCCGTAGCGATGGATATCATCTCAAAGAAACCAACAGGAGGAAATAAAAAGAGCTCAACCTCCTACTCCTACAGCCAGAACTCCAAAAGGTTTGGAGCTCCAAAGAGATGTGAAGAAAAAATGGACAGAAGGAATAAAAGCAGATGGAGGAGGGGACAGATTCAGAAAAAGGATAAAGCATGCTGTTATTGGTTTGCAGGCAATTGCAAGTATGCAAGAGACGACTGCACATATCTGCACTCCCATTTTATTGGAGGTTCCGATGTCACTTTCATGACTAAGCTAGTTGGCCACGATAACAAGGTATGTTTAGGTTGCTTTTTAGTTTTTTTATTTGTTTGCATACTCTTGGTTTGGTTGTTTCATGCTTTACTTTTTTCTTTGCATATCCTTGCATTAGCTGCTTGCTTCCTTTGCATATTCACTTGATCAGATTGTTTCCTTATTACCGTTGTTAGGTGAGAGTTTAGTTTTTCCTCTGGTATCTTTGATTTGTCTGCACATCCATTTAATAATTTAACTCCTCTTTGCAGCCTATTCGAGGAATTGCTTTTCTTTCGCATTTAGGCTCTGCCAAACTCTATTCTGTTGGCCAAGATAATAAGCTTATAGCCTGGGATTGCCATACAGGACATGTACTTTAAGCTTCACATACACTCGAAAACTCCTCTCCTCTCTTTTAATATATTTATGAAAACTTACCATCTTCTTTCTTAAAAAGGGGACAAATATCCCCTTAGGCTACGACAGTGGAGTTGGATGCCTTCTAAGTGAAGTTCCATGGCTTTTTGTCGGCCTTCGTAATGCTGTCAAGGTCACGCTTATCCTTAGCCTCAGACTTCTTTTAAACAGAATGAATTTCTTAAGTTAACATAGTGGATCTACTTTGCAGGCTTTGAATACCGTCAACTTGACAGAGCTATTATTAGACAGCCCTAACGGACAAGTGCATGCCCTGGTGATCGCTGATCAAATGATTTTGGCTGGAACACATGTAAGTCTCCGGTAATCACTTGCCATGAGTTTTTCTCTATCAAGCTAAATATAGGTAATGATTTTATTAAATTATATAGCTCTCCTGGTTTGTTTTTTCACTTTCTATGTTACAGGATGGCACCATTTTAGCATGGAAGTTTAATCCTACAACCAATACATTTGACCCTGCAACTTCCCTCACAGGGCATATGTTGCCTGTTGTCTCATTAGTCTCACGGAAAGACAAACTATACTCTGCTTCTATGGACCACACAATAAGAGTAAGTTTATTTGTTTTTTGCAAATACTTTTGTTTCTTTAAAAAACAAGAGAACTTGAGATTCAAGAAAATAAAGTATATCTCAGATTTAAGATGATTTTATTTTTGAATATTTGACATTGTGAAAACAAATTCACAGGTTTGGGACCTGGAAACTTTTCAATGTATCCAAACCTTGAGAAATCACACATCAGTTGTAATGTCTCTTCTTTGTTGGGACCAATTTCTCTTGTCGTGCTCTTTAGATGGCACAGTGAAGGTGAGGAAGGTTTCTTTATATATATCATCTTATGTTTCTAGAAATAAAAGTGTACAAAGCTCATTTGAGATTTTTACTTCAATAAATGCAGGTTTGGGCTGCCACATCAACTATAGCTCTTGAAGAGATTTACACTCGTATTGAAAAACATGTACATCACCTATATCTTTAGAGTCTGCTTAATTAATTATGTCCTCTATAGTCACTACATAATTTTATTTATTATGTCTTATCTAGTCACTACATAATGCAAGGTTTATGTTTTTTTCTCATACTTTATGTGAATTAATTTCTCTTGGTTTCCCTTAATTATGTCCTCTATAGTCACTACATAATTTTATTTATTATGTCTTATCTAGTCACTACATAATGCAAGGTTTATGTTTTTTTCTCATACTTCATGTGAATTAATTTCTCTTGGTTTCCCTTTGAACAGGGTGTTCTTGCACTGTGCATATTGAATGATGAACAAGCCAAACCTATTTTGCTTTGTTCATGCAATGATAAGAGTGTGTGCCTTTATGACTTGCCATCGTAAGTATACATGCTCTTGGTTTGGATCATTTTTTGGTTGTTGCATAGTTCAGAATATTTTTTGAATCTTTTATAGATGCAAATTCCTAGTCACTTGAAATAGTGAAAAGACCAATTGTTTACTCAACTATCTCCATGTATAGTAAGCTTTTACTGATTACTGAATAAGCTATGTTGTGCTTATGTAATCCCATTCAAACTTGAAATTATTATAAACAAGCATGATTCCTGAACTTATACGGATTCAGTTTACTTGATCATCATAATGAAACTAGTCTATCATATGTATTCCAATAGCTAATGTGGTCACAGGTGTCATGTAAGCTGAATAACCTTGTTGGGCTGACGCATTCATTATGAAAATCATATCTGGATCCGTAAGCTTGTATAGTTGATATGAGTATAGTATAATGAAACTAGTCTATCATATGTAATCACTAAGCCCATATGAGCCATAGTTATGGGTTACGTACCAATCTGTGATAACTAGAAATGGTGATCATTATGATTCATTATGAAAATCATATCTGGATCCGTAAGCTTGTATAGTTGATATGAATATAGTATAATGAAACTAGTCTATCATATGTAATCACTAAGCCCATATGAGCCATAGTTATGGGTTACGTACCAATCTGTGATAACTAGAAATGGTGATCATTATGAACTAGCTTGCCACTACTTGGTCATTACTAAGCTACGAGTCTATAGTGTTCAGCTTAGCATATCCCTTAGATTACGTGTTATTCATAATCATTACAAAGGTGATAACAAGTAGTGAGATCTATAAACCTTGTTGAGCTAACCCATTCATTAGGAGTATAATGTTTCACTAATCTGCATTGTATGATATTTGTCTTTTATAACAAGTACGTTTCAATGTTAATACTACAATGTCCATATTCATCATACAGGTTAAGGATAGAGTAATAGCATACAATATTCTACCTAATCAATCATCTTGTATTCCTAATGTGGTCACAGGTGTCATGTAAGCTGAATAACCTTGTTGGGCTGACGCATTCATTATGAAAATCATATCTGGATCCGTAAGCTTGTATAGTTGATATGAGTATAGTGTTTCCCTGATCTACATTGTATCATATTGGTCTTTTATAACATGTATGTTTCAGTGTTACTCTAGCGTATACTACAACGTCCATATTCATCATACATGTTAAGGATAGAGTAATAGCATATAATATTCTACCTAATCAATCATCTTGTATGGTTAAGGACAGAGTAATATTATACAATATTCTACCTAATCAATCATTTTGTATTCCAATAGCTAATGTGGTCATATGTGTAAATGTAAGCTCAATAATCCTTGTTGAGCTAACCCATTCATTATGAAAATAAAAATCATATCCGGATCCGTAAGCTTGTATAGTTGATATGAGTATAGTGTTTCCCTAATCTGCATTGTATCATATTGGTCTTTTATAACACGTACATTTCAGTGTTACTCTAGTGTATACTACAACGTCCATATTCATCATACAGGTTAAGGATAGAGTAATAGCATACAATATTATACCTAATTAATTGTCTTGTATTTCCAATAGCTAATGTGGTCATAAGTGTAATGTAAGCTCAATACTTAGATATGCTTATCCCTGTTCTAACTCGTATCTTTGAATACTCTCTTTCCTACTTTGATTTGTGAATAGGGTTGGATTAGCTTAAGCTGAGTAATGTATTCACCCTTATCTCCCATGTATTAGTTACAAGGAGAACAATGATATGGAACTCAAAGCAACTAGTATAAGAGACCATATCATACCTATGATACCCATCTTAAGCTTAGAACACATTTTGATTGCTTATGTTTCTCTAATAGCTGTTCTTTTTATGATTAGTGAAGCTTAGCATTGATTTGAGTGAACCATTACACAAGCCATAGGGAAAGCTCTCTCTTTGTGTCATGACCATATGAAGTTGATCTCTATAGAAGTCTATGTTTCCCTATTAAACACTATCTAAGTTCTATCTTAACCATATTCAAGTTATTACACAGATCCGTCTAAGCTTAGTAATGAAAATCAGACTCTTACGTGATTTAGATATAAATAATAATAGTAATGATAGAGCAATGGAATTAGAACATAGTTGATATCCTAGGGTAATTAAGGAGCTAACATTCTGCTACTAGTGATATTGCATGTGGTGTAATTGAGTAAGCATAACTAATCTAGATACATACAACAACTTGGTTATCTTTCTACATGCTCTATCTAAACTAAGCCATACTATATATGGAATCAGGTTTCATCATGTTCATGTTACATAGTTCTATAACCATTTCTATTTATATCTAACATATGCATCAATTTTATAGAACAAAGTAGTTGCAACTAATACACACATTGTGTGTATCACTTTAAGCCATGAGTATTGCTCTCATTATTATTACTAAGCAGGTTATGGTTTGTAGGAATTTACAGGGTAAGTTCTTTAGATAGAACACCAAAGGACACTGTTGACCGCTGCGTGTCAACTACCCATAGCAGTACACCCCCTTTTTCTTTGCAAAAAGGGACAACGCTTGATCGAGATGTTCGTGCCATTCAGCAGTCATCGTCATTCTCCTGATCTTATTAAAGTTGTAAACCCAGTCTGCATTTTGATGTAAATAATCTTAGCAGAGCTGAGTCATGCATGTAAATTGCCTAGGTGGACCTAATTTTCTAGTGATAATCTTCATTCCGGAAGGTTTTTCGTCTCACCGATCCATGATCGGCAAAGTTTTCCTTCAACCTGACCCCAAAGCCGGAATGAATTTTATCATTAGAGCCTTAGGAGAATCCTAGTGTGTTGATCTGCTAGATTATGTTTGGTTGCAGAACTGGGTGGTCTATGAGGGTCTGTCAAAGGGCTTTTCCCCCTTGAAGATGTAAAATTGTAAAAGTCATGATGAAAAGTGTCTCGAGGGTTAGGAAATGTTAATCCCCTCATGCGTCTTAAGTCCTAGGTCCTAGGGAAATTTTTCCAAAGACTATGTTTGATGATCCATAATAAAAATAATAAAAAATAAAAGATAAAAAAATAAAAAAAAAAAAAAAAAATAAAATAAATAAAATTTTAAAAATATAAAAAATTTAAAAAATAATATAATTTTAAAAATAATATAATAATAATATTTTTGAGAATTTCAAATTTTTAATGCATTAAAAAAATTCGACGGATGAGAATAAGAGATGTCTTGATCCTCATCGACGGTCGAGATCGTTTTGTCATGGATCACTCAAACTAGCCGTTGGATTTTTTCCTTTAAATAGGGTGCTAGGGGTCATTTGAGATCATAAGATATTGGATCTGAGTTTTGGCTGAAGAAGCTCTCTCTTGTAAATATTTTCTGGTGCTAATAAAGAAGACTTTGGGGTCAAAAGCTTGTTGGTGTTACTCTCTTCAAGTGCTGTGAGCTATTTTGTTTTCTGCATATTTTAATTTTCAGCCATTGATAGCAGCTTAATGAAGAGTATTGTTGAGCATAGGTATCTTGTTCACATGCTAGGGTTTGAATGGTGTTAGGGTTTCCGAAGTAATAGCAGGTATCTCTATTGAATTTGGAGATCTAGTACTATTTTTTCTCTCTTTATTGATGGTTAAAGTGAGCTGTGCAGGAATATCTTGTTGAAGAAGATCAGTGGGCGTTACGGGAAGTTCTTGGCTGAACCAGCCAACGCCCACAAGCATTTTTTGCAGGGCCCAGCTAGTTTTGATCCTGGGTCAATCATTTAGTTTATTTTATTATTTGCATGAGAGACTTCTAACGCATTTCATTAGCAATCTGAAACTTTCTGAAAACATATTTGAGGATAACTGATAAATCTGGCTACTAAAGAGCCTTAAGATCTGTAAATAAACTGTAAATATCTTTTGCTGGTTTTTAGGGTTTTATTTATTTTTATTGTTCCCAGGTTTTGGTTGCCTGTTTCATTGTTTTCAGGTCACAGGTGCTGATGGTTGAGAAATTTTCAGGGTTTATCAGAGCTGTCTTTTGTCTCAGGGTTTCAGCCTCCTGTTCTCCACGTGATTTACTTGGCATACCCCCACCTGCTCAGCTGCTGTCATCACGCTAAGCTGCAAAGTGCATGAAACCAAATCGATTTTGTTGATATTCATGAGCGTGGGCATCAAAACGATTTTAAAAATCTTCTGGATATGTAAACGAGTTTCCCTCTCACGTTGTTGGCAATCTTCAAATCAGAACCCATCACCCCAGAGTATGCTCCCACTTCAAAATATTTTCCCATATGCACGTTGCTTCTGTTCCTCCCTCCCATGCAGCCAACATTTCATTTATTGCTTCAGGCATTTTTTCTACCCAGCGATCCCCTCCATTCTGCTTTCAGTCATCAAACCAATTTGCAAAATAAACGCTGTCCATCAGCTCTTCTCCGTGAAAACCTGCAAACACAGTACAATTTCGAGTTTTGAATTTTCGTGGGTATCAGTCACTATTTTCTTTGCTGCTGGGAACTGCGTCCAAGATCCTCCATCCGCTGTCGGAAACTACAAATTAAATCTGCTGCCAGCATCTGCGTATAAACAAGGGAAAAGAAAACCGTTAAATTTCTTAGAGGCACGGTAAAGATTCAGAGTTTCGTGGGCGTCAGGTAAGAGCATTGACTTTATTGAATCCTTTGACGTCTTGAGATCTCGCTTTTCTTCTGCGGGCCGGGTAAATTTTTTTGTGTGAATCGTTCTCTGCCTGCATACGAAGAGTCGTCTTTGGCTTTAAAGTAACTGCAATTAGACTTCATGCGTATGCAATAT
Source organism: Pinus taeda (assembly GCA_000404065.3). Lineage (NCBI taxonomy): Eukaryota > Viridiplantae > Streptophyta > Pinopsida > Pinales > Pinaceae > Pinus > Pinus taeda. Next base: position 279,146 of record APFE030575425.1, read on the forward strand.
GGTAAGTCTACATTCTTAGCATAGGCTTAAAAATTGGTTTTCGATTTCATTGATTCATGTCGTATAGCCGTCAATTTTGGTTTAGCGTAGGTTTTTGTTTAACAAAGTTTTCAAATAAAATTGTTTTCATTTATTTTTTATTTAGATTTTGGTTTAGCGTAGGTTTTAGTTTTAGTTTAATATATGTATGCATTTAAATCTTTTGAGTTTAGTTTCATTTAAAAAAAAAAAAAAAAAAAATAATAATAATAATAATAATAATAATAATATAAGGGGTCACATTTTAGATTTAAAGTTAGGGTTTTAGTTTAGGGTTTTAGATTTAAGATTTTCATTTTTTTTTTTGTATAAGATTTAAAATAGATTTTTTTTTTTTTTTTTTTTTTTTTTTTTTTTTTTTTTTTTAAATCTCTTTTCATTTAAAGAATAGTTTAGGATTTCTAGTTTTAAAATTTTGGTTTTTTTCCTAAAAAACATAAAAATATTCATCATGGAAATTTTTTGTCAATTGAAGTCTTAGCTTGGAAATTTTATCGCGTTCTATTTTTGCTGAGGCTGAAATTTCGGGATTAATGTTTATCTGGCATGCTTGAATATAATATCTGGTTAATGTGCAAGTTTACATGGTTGTATCTTTCGAAGTTTATTTCTTAAATTGCCAGATCATCGTTAAAAATATCGTGAGTTTACTGGATATCTTGCATTGTAATGATTGCTGTGAACTGTTTACATCTCTGCAACATACAGTAAATAATCCCTTAAACGTCAAACCCATAAGGCACTGGTCTATTAAATCAAACCAATCAATTTAGTGCTGGTTTCATTTCGTGTCTCCCAACCCAACTGGTTCACAGTTGGTCATCCTTTTTCTATAGGGTCTACCCCCCTTAGCCGCGGGAGACAGGCTTAAACGGAGAGATCTGGGATCAGAGTGACAGCCCCCGGTCTGAGCGTTGTCGTGACAATCTGTGCGACAACAGACACCACTCACAAATAGATCACAGATCGGTACACCAGTGTTCTTGACATGGTTAAAACTCTCAAAGAGGGAAACAGTCCACGCCTGAGCCAATGCGGTCACTTCAGGCAATTTATTAATGTAAAAGAAAGAAAATTTACATAAGCTTCTCTCATGAACGGTCACCTTACAAATGACCCTCCATGCTCTTTAAATAGAGATCATGGACCAATCAGGTGTTAAGTGTTAAAATTGGCAACTAGGGCCAAACTCCATGTGGGTCATCTTATTTATGGCAGCTGATATTTTTCTTGGATTCCTCTCGTCGAGAGGTGTAAGATTGATCTAAAGATCATCTGATTCCTCTTGTCGAGAGGTGTAGGATTGGTCTAAAGATCATCCGATTCCGATATGTATTTATGGAGATATGAATTTATTTGTGTTATTGACAATTTATCAAGGTCGGCCAATTACCAAATTACCCCAACTTATCCTCAACGTTGCATTATAAATAGAAGAGGTCTTCAAGTCATTTTGACACACTCACATCTCTTGTGATCTCTCTCCCCACTCGTTTGGGTTTTGGTGGAAGAAGAGGTTTAGAGGAGAAACCCTATAGGCAGTCCTAAGGAGAAGCTTTATACATTGTCCCAGAGGAGATCTAACCCTAGTTGCAGATCTAAAAGGAAGCCCTAGATGCAGTCAAAGAGAAGGCTCCCATACGTAGTCAAGGAGGAAGCTAGCTGATGTTCAGTTGTGCCCTAGCCGAAGTCAAGGAAGGTCTAATGCTTCCCTAGCCGCAGTCCTAAAGGAAGGAGGTCTAGCCGCATTTCTAGAGAAGAGACCATGCCCTAATACGCAGTCCTAAAGAAGCCCTAGCCGCAGTTCAAGAAGAGCCCTAAAGACGCAACTAAGGAGACAACAAAAGAAGACCTAGCCATAGATCTAAGAGGCTCCTATCCGTAGCTAAAGAGGCTCTATTCTGTAGCTAGAGGGAGGCCCTAATTCCACAACAAAATGACCCTAATACGCACATCAAGCAAAGGTCTAGACAACAAGGAATAGAAGGCTGTTTTGGGCAGGCCGAGGTGTTGTATTGAGGGTAGTAGTCCTGATCTTGAAGGCTGAGGGTGAGAGGACTGTCTTAGAGCCTTGTTGAAGGGTGATCAGTCCTGATAAGAGAATGCCGCAATCATTTTTGGGAGACAAGTTTGTGCGTTGGGCTTGAAACTGCCCTATAAGAGCAGCGTGGAGGGCAACACCCTATTGGAGGACAGCTGCAGTAAGAGGAAGCAATTCTGGGTTTGTTTGAGGGTTGTTAGGGACTATGGTTGGGTGCCCTAACCAGTCTAGAATTGCAGCAACCTAATTACCCTAGAACAGGGAGCTAGTGCACACATTCGGAAGTGTATCTTGTATGTGTTGAGACAATTTGATAAGCAACTTGTAGGAGTCCTTAGGACAACTAGTTTGCTGACAGTGTGGAAGGTTAAGGGCTGCCTATTGTGCCCTAACCAGAATTGCAGGAGCAACTTGCTATCAGAGGAATATTGCATCAGTGTTATGTGAAGGGCCATTAGTTTGATGATCTCCTCAAAGGATTTACTTCAACACTCTTTGTGATTGGATTCAGGGCTACATCTCTAAACAATCATCATTTGCAAAATGATGGACTTTCTACTGCTGTCATAAATATCAGTTTTGTATATTTGTACTATCTCTCTCTCTGCTGGACTATTGAAGAATATAAGAAGATTTGATCAAGGGTTTGCCCACATTGGGGTTTGTCCTTGGCTGGTGCCACATCTTATGTCCTCGTCTTGGCTTGTCTTCTACTGTTTATGTTTATGTTCTATCTGCACTTTACTATCATGTTGATGTGATTGCTAATTTGAATATTGATATTGGGCTAATATGAAAAATTGAAGTAAATTGCTCTAAGCATAGAATATACCTAAATTTAACATGGAATCAGAGCTGAGGTGAAGACAAAGCCCAAGCAAGAGTGAAAGAGCAATCACTTAAGATAGTTGGAAAGGACAAAAGGCTCAATGTGTTCCTCATCCCACTTCTCGGCTGAAGACAAGCTCCGTGAAAAGTCTGACTATCACGGATGGAAGATGTCCCTTGATCTGACATTGGTAGAACTAGAAGTGTTGGACTATGTGAAGGGTAAAATCCCTGAGCCTCCATCAAATGCACCGACTGCTTCAAAGAATAAGTACACCAAGGGTGAAGTCAAAGAGAAGAAGATTATTAGAGATTGCATTGAAAAGCGTCTGGTGGCTTAGATCTTCGATCTAAACACCTCCAAGGAGATTTATGACAGATTGGTAAGCATGTTCAAGGTTAGTGATGCAAATCAAATTTTGTTCCTAAAAAATAAATTGAACAATATTAAGAAGGGCAAGGACAAGGATATTCAATCCTATTTCTTAAGGATTACCGAGATCAAGAATGATCTTCTATCGATTGGAGAAATCATATATGACCGGTAACTTACTATCACTACCCTTGGAGGACTCCCATCCGATGATCTGAAAATGGGGCACTTAGGCTTCTTGTCTAACTTACAAGAACCTCTCCCACCTCCAAAGCTTTAAATATTCCCTAGTCTTATTGATTAACCAATGCGGAATTAACTATATGCTTGAAAATATGGGTGTATGCTTGTATTTGTTTTCAACTGATTATTTGCTTTAAAATCTATTGTCTATGCTGTAAGTTGATGTGCTTAAACTAATATATAAATGCATATAACAGTAAACAATGCAGCAATAAACAATCATACAGAAACAACAATTTTATTAGTAGTTCACCCACAACTCTTGGGCTACATCTCCGTTAGCTCTAGTCAATTCAACTAGGCTTTCTGGGATTATGGTATAAGTAAGCTCTTGGCTCAACTCTTGTTGTTTTACACAGAAACAGTGGGTTCAGACACCATGTCATCCACTGGCTCTTGAAGCTCTGGCTCTTGGTTGTGATTCTTGGCTCTTGGTTCTGGCTCTTGGCTCTAACTCTGGCTCTTTGGCTCTGGCTCTGGCTCTCTAGCTCTTCGGCTTTGGCTTCTTTATGCTCTCTATCAGTTTACAACCCTCTTGGCTTTTCACTTGGTTTCCAAGTGACTCCCTTGGCTGCTCTTTTGCTTTTGCGCTGCCTCTTTCGCCTTAGCTTCCTACTTTGGCTTCGCTTTCAGCAACAAACCCCCAATAATCAACAATCAACAATAATCCTTGTCTCTGTCGTTCTGTGGCTTTTAAGCCAAATCGGCGGTGTTGGTTCATTTTCCCTCTCGGGCTCTCTGTTGTCCTGTTTTGGTCTGCTTAAATCCCCTCTCTGAGCATTAGCAATCATTGTTAAACGCCGTCAGGGATGGTGGTCTCCTGTTCCACAATAGGAGAGTGCATCGGCGCTTGAAATCCCCTAGAAACAGTTGTTCCTTGTTTACACAGAGAACGCTGTAAAACACAGGAAAAATCGCCAAATCACTGTTCATCGGAGTTCAAAAGTCCTCAATTCCGCTTTATAGCATTATCGGGTCCGCCCTTAATCACTGTCGCAAGTCACAATTGCCCATTCTGTGGCTTTCCCTTTGTAAATATAAAATACATTAAGACATTAAAAATCCGGAAATTGGCCTTATGGCGGATTTTAAAATAATATGCATTTGCATTTCGGAACCCTTTCAGGTTCGTATATATATATATATATATATATATATTGCAAGTCGCGTGTATCGTGGGGTCTCGCCTTTGCCTTGTGGCATCGCCGATTGCGATCCGCCGATATTAGCGATCGGCATATCACTTGTCCCAATCCCTATGTTATATCACATGTGCCTTCCTAGGATTCGACTTGCCGATCCGATCATCGGAGGTCGCCGATTGGGGGTGCTTTCTGCCCAACCTTAAGTCCTCTTGTTTGCCTCATGCGATGCGATTTGCTGATTGGATCTGAACAGTTGATCGCCCAGATCTGATGGCTCCTGTTCATTGCTGTGTTGACCTCTCATAGGCTCGATTTTCGTTGTTTTCTCATGTTTTTTTGCCTCCCGATAGTGTTATCCGATAAGTCTAAAACTTCTCCTTTTGCGATGGATTTTTGGATTTTTAGAAGACTTGAACATTTAGAGGGTTTTTAAGATCCGTTTTTAAGGGATTTTGCCTCTTTTTCCAAAGGAAAAAGGCAGCTTCTTTTTGGGATAACTTCTGCGTCCTAAGTCAGTTTTTGCCCATTCAAGTTGTCGTAGATTTAGAATGAGACGATCTCTGCAATGGGGCTAGTTCCAGGAACTTCATTGGACTTTTATTTTCCTCAGTGAGGAACACTTGGACTCAGGGGTCTATCCAAAATCCATTTTGGATCACGCCTTCCCACTAAAAGAACTTTTGGTCTCCAAAAGACTGAAATACTGATCTGAACAGTAAAGGAGAGTGACTCACCCTCTTCTTTCGGCCTCCTTACATTTGCCTTTGCATAATTCCTCTGAACCAAAGTTTATGACCACTTCCCTTCTTGGATGGGCTGGTCTTCTTGGGTAGAACTATCTTCCTCCTTGCCTTCCTGCAGAACTCCTGCTGGAATGGTTATAATAGGTAGTTTGATAATTGATCCAAGGTGGCTCAAACAAATGTGAAGTACATTTGCTCCACAAAACTTTCATTTCTACCTGTTTGACAAGCTGTCAACAACAACTGTTAACAACAACAGAAATACAGACAACAATTGGATGGTCTAAACTCCTGCTACAGATTTCACATTTTGTGAACACCTCCATGTCTTACATCTGCATACAAATGATGGACTAGACAACAAGCCACAAAACATGCCTTTAAAACAAATGACCCTTCCAATCAAGCAAGTAGAAAAGAACCATTAGGACTCTTTCCAAAAGATTAACATTTCATCACTATCTCCATCTTGGAGACTAAATCGACTTTTCTCAAGTCAATATTACATGCATGTTCATATCAAAGTAATCAACCCTTCAAGTTAATTACACACACATGTTCAAATACAATGAAAGCATCAACATCCCTGTGTTCATGCATCTCATGCTCATGCATGCATTTCATCCTTCAACTTTCTCTTAAGTACACTGTACTTTCGAAGCTGAAATGACATATAATGTTGCAATAACAAAGTGAGTCTCCTACTTGACCTTTTTCCATTCACCATCTTGGTAGAAACCTGCAACTTGCATCTCATCAACAAGAAAGGCAAATAGATGCATCAATAGACATGCAATCTTAATTGGAAAAGAACTCTAACCATTTCTTACCAATCCAGTTCAAAGGGCTTGCCTTTGTCTGCACATCAACATCAACATGTGAATCATTTTGACACACATCATTCATGGAAACTTCCTTTCCATTTCTGCCATCTTTTCTTTCCACTTTCTTCAAATTTTGTGGAAGCGTCACTGGATTCAAGGTCCAACATTTTGCAGCAAGATGTCCTTGCTTATGGCAGTAAGTGCACTACATGTGCATCCTCTTGACAACATGATTTGCCTTGTCCAATGGATCTTTGGCTCTTTGCTTCTTTTCCTTCAAAAGTTTCCTGTATGTGGCCATTCTCTTCCAACATCTAGAAACATGATGGTTATCCAAACCACAAAAGGAACATGCAATTCTTTTCCCATGCTTATGTGGAAATTTACCATGCTTTACAAAATCAAAAGGAATATGATTAGAACCAGATTTATACCCGCCTCTTTCACCTTTGCCTTCATGAGGAGGTGAAGCAAATGAAGAAGTGGCTCCCTTTGGAAAACCATCACTCTCTTCAAGGCTGTTAGAGTTTCCACAACTCTCTGGTTCAAGTGTGTGCTTCTGAACACCTGCATCCTGCACGTGATGTTTCAAGCTATTGCATTCCTCCTGAACACAATCTTCACCATCTGCAATGCAACTCCTTCTTGGAGCTGTTTCAATGGCCTTCATGGCAGCTTTGGAACTCTCTCCATAAGACTGCCCATAGCCAAGACCCAAATACTTAGGCCTTTCCTCAACCATTATTGGTTCAACAATACGTTGTGCATGCTTTCCCAAGCCCTTTCCTCCATAGCCCATCTTGGACATTAGCTTGGAACCTATGCCTCTAGTATGTTTTTCAAAAGAACCAATATAAGCATTCTTAGAGGAATTTGAAGACAAACTGGAATGGTTTATCTCTTCTTAAAGCTGACACTTGAACAAGGCTTCTTTGGCAAGAAAGAGCTGTGACTCCAACTCATGCATCCTCTTCAGGTTCATATTTGCAATATGAAGTTGCCTCTCCATTTCGCGCAATTTATCAGAAAGCATCTGCTTCTCTTCCTCCATGGAAATCAACTGCTTTCTAAGTATGCTACTCTTCCATGCATCCTCATACATTTCTCTCACCTTGCCCATCATAATGAACAATTCTTGCTTTATGTCCTCATCAAAGAGTCTTGTGATGCAAGGGGAATTCGAGGATACACCTGCAGAAGTTGTCATTATGCCAATGAACAAAAAACTTCAACAAGATAAATAAAGAGCTTATTTCAACAACCTTTTGCAACAAACCTCTTGTGCTCCAAGGATTGCCTTGAGGTCCTTTGGGACAGAAGAATGCCTTCAGCCCTTCTTCCTATTTGTGCTTCCCGAACTGAGCTATCAATAGCATTCCCTTCACCTCTGCAAACTCAGAAAATCGCCAGTCTGCAAAACAAACATACAATCAGCATCTTGCTGTTCAAACACCTTTCAGACAAGCAGTCTTTACTTTGTCAATCAAACATTTTGATGTAACCTTCTTAAAGTGTGGTTAACCAAACTTAGGCTCTGATACCACCTGATCTGAAAATTGGGCACTTAGGCTTCTTGTCTAACTTACAAGAACCTCTCCCACCTCCAAAGCTTTAAATATTCCCAAATCTTATTGGTTAACCAATGCGGAATTAACTATGTGCTTGAAAATATGGGTGTATGATTGTATTTGTTTTCAATTGATTATTTGCTTTAAAATCTATTGTCTGTGCTATAAGTTGATGTGCTTAAACTGATATATAAATGCATATAACAGTAAACAATGCAACAATAAACAATCATATAGAAACAACAATTTATATAGGATTTCACCCACAACTCTTGGGCTACATCTCTGTGAGCTCTAGTTAATTCAACTAGGCTCTCTGGGATTATGGTATAAGTCCCTTTTACAAGCTCTTGGCTCAACTCCTGCTGTTTTACACAGAAACAATGGGTTCAGACACCATGTCATCCCCTGGCTCTTGAAGCTCTGGCTCTTGGCTATGGTTCTTGGCTCTTGGTTCTGGCTCTTGGTTTTGGCTCTTGGCTCTGACTCTAGCTCTTTGGCTCTGGTTCTGGCTCTCTGGCTCTTCGGCTCTGGCTTCTTTCTACCCTCTATTAGTTTACAACCCTCTTGGCTTTTCACTTGGCTTCCAAGTGACTCCCTTGGCTGCTCTTTTGCTTCTACGCTGCCTCTTTCGCCTTAGCTTCCTGCTTTGGCTTCGCTTTCAGCAACAAATCAACAACAACAACCAACAATCAACAATCAACAATAATCCCTATCTCGTCGTTCTGTGGCTTTTAAGCCAAATCGGCGGTGTTGGTTCATTTTCCCTCTTGGGCTCTCTGTCTTCCTGTTTTGGTCCGCTCAAATCCCCTCTCTGAGCATTAGCAATCATTCCTAAACGCCCTCAGGGATGGTGGCCACCTATTCCACAACGAGAGAGTGCATCGGCGCTTGAAATCCCCCAGAAACAGTGGTTCCTTGTTTACACAGAGAACGTTGTAAAACACGGGAAAAATCACCAAATCACTATTCATCGGACTTCAAAAGTCCTTAATTCCGCTTTATAACATTATTGGGTCTGCCCTTAATCGTTGTCACAAGTTGCAATTGCCCGTTCTGTGGCTTTCCCTTTGTATTTATAAAATACATTAAGACATTAAAAATTCGGAAATTGGCCTTATGGCAGATTTTAAAATAATACGCATTTGCATTTCGGAACCCTTTCGGGTCTGGTTTCATCGGATCGGTGCATTCCTTTGCTTTTCGTTTATTAAATGAAATATGCGAAATACACATAAAACTGCCTTTTTAATGGGCTTCAAAATATATATCAAATGTTGTTTATAGCCCTGTTGGGTCCATATATATATATATATATATATATATCGCAAGTCGCGTGTATCACGAGGTCTCGCCTTTGCCTCGTGGCATCACCGTTTGCAATCTGCCGATATCGGCAATCGACATATCGCTCGACCCGATCCCTATGTTATATCACATCCGACCCGCCGATCCGATCATCAGAGGTCGCCGATCGGGGGTGCCTTCCGCCCGACCTTAAATCCTCCTCTTTGCCTCATGCGATGTGATTTGCCAATCGGATCTGGACTGTTGATCGGCTAGATCCGATGGCTCCTGTTCATTGCTTTGTTGACCTCCGATAGGCTTGATTTTCGCTGTTTTCTCATGTTTTTTTGCCTCCCGATAGTGTTATCCGATAAGTCTAAAGCTTCTCCTTTTGCAATGGATTTTTGATTTTTTAGAAGTCTTGAAGGTTTAGAGGGTTTTTAGGATCCCTTTTTAAGGGATTTTGCCTCTTTTTCCGAAGGAAAAAGGGTAGCTTCTTTTTGGGATAACTTCTGCGTCCTAAGTCAGTTTTTGCCCATTCAAGTTGTAGTAGATTCAAAATGAGACAATCTCTGCAATGGGGCTAGTTCCAGGAACTTCTTTGGACTTTCATTTTCGTCAGTGAGGAACACTTAGACTCAGGGGTCCTATCCAAAATCCATATTGGATCATCCGAGTGGTATATATTTAGAACCATTATTCTCAATAATGATCAAATTCCAGGGTTTGAAGAATTGATGTCAAGATGCATTCAAGAAGAAACCAGGATGGTGGAGCAAGAAATGCCTTCTAATAGAGGCAACCGTACTACTTTCTCCACTCATGCCAAAAGGAGAAATAATGTAGGGTCTAAAGGTCACTTCAATGGAAAGCCCAGATCTAAGGGTGGAAGAAAGGGCAGATGCTTTGCTTGAATAAGTTTGATCATTATGCGAGGGAGTGTCCAAATAGAAGGGACACATCACATGATGATGATCAAAATCATTCCAGGGGCAACTTCAACAACAATGATTGAAGGAATGGCAGGTACAACGGCAAAGGAAAAAGGAATGCAAGACATCAAGGAAATGGTCGATCCTCCAAGAGAGCCAGGAACTCTAGGTATGAAGAATCAAATGTTGTTTCTGATAAGCAAAAGGAGTATTATCTTATATCGGTCCTCTCCACTACCTCTCCTCCGGACACTTTGGGAAATTGGCTTATTGACAGTGGTGCTTCAAGGCACTTCACCGGATACAAGGAAGCTCTCTCTAATTTGATAGAGAAGGAGACAAACTTGGAGATTATTCTTAGAGACGACGCCACCTATCTCGTAAAGGGTGTAGGGAATGTTACCCTTCAATTGAATCAGGGTAACATGATTCATTTACAAGAAGTTCTTTTTGTACTTGATCTCAAGAAGAACCTGGTGTCCATTTCCGCAATGGAAGACAAAGGTTACAAGGTGGCATTCGTCGATGGAAAGGTACCTTCTTGGAAAAGGAATTTTAAAGATGCTTTTACTCTTGGGTTCAAGGTTGGCACTTTGTATCAAGTTGCAGGAAGTCCATTGGGGACCATGTCGTGTGACACATCTCTTCAATGCCATCGGAGATCTGCCCATCTTCATTGTAAGGCCCTACCCGATATGAGACAGATCATGACAGGGATGCATGAATTCAAAGAAGAGCATGAAGGTACATGTCCGAGATGTATTGAAGGAAAACTTACAAGGGGACCATTCCCCTCATGTAAAATCAAGACCACAGATGTGGAACAACCCGAGGGGTTTGAGATTCATGATCGGGAATCTCATGTATGCAGTTGAAGAAAGCTCTCTATGATTTAAATCAAGCACCTCGGGATTGGTATGCGAGGATTGATAGCTATCTGATGAAGCTGAGATTCACTAGGAGTGACGCCGATCCAAACCATTGCTTTAAGGTTGTGGATGATAGACCCCTCATACTGGTACTTTATGTGGACGGCTTCTTTCTGAAAGGTACAAACCCTCTCATTTACAAAAGTAAGAGGGAGTTGGATTTCGAATTTGGAATGGTGGACTGCAAGTCTGTGACTACCCCGATGGAGCTTAACTTTAAGAAGTTATGCGGTAGTGCTGCCGGACCTGAATTGGGAAATGCCTTTGAGTTTCGTCAACTCATAGTAGCATTGATGTTCTTGGTGAACTTCTGTCCGGATATATGTTTTGCAGTTAGCATGTTGAGCCAACATATGGCTGAGCCTCATCACTCACATTGGATTGGTGCCAAGAATCTTCTGAGGGGCACAATCACTCATGGACTGAGATTCACTGCCGGAGCTGTGAGGCTGCATGGTTATTTTGATGCTGATTGGGCAGGCAGTGTGGTGGATCACAAGAGCACTTCTGGGTGCTGTTTTTCTTTGAGCTCTGCTTCGATATCCTGGATGAGCAGGAAGTAGAATTTGGTTGCGTTGAATACTGCTGAGGTCGAATACATAGCTGTGAGTATGGACTCCTGTGAAGCTGTCTGGTTGAGGAAGCTTTTCAGTGAGCTGTTTGCAACTTTGCACACATGCTGGATACCACCGTGATCCTCTATGACAACCAGAGAGGGATTCGATTGTCAGAGAATCCCATATTTCATGACTGCTCCCAGCATATAGACATCAGGTACCACTTTATCTGGGATATGGTACAACGAGGAGCAATAAGGCTCCATCACATTGGGACTGATGTGCAGGTCGCCGATATTCAAATGAAGCCCTTGGGAAAGGTCAAATTCTCGACTTTCCGAGAACGACTAGGAGTCGTGGAGAGACCCTCTCCTGAGGGTCCTGTATGATATGGACATTGAGCTCTGGGAGCTCCAGGGGGGCTTGGGGTACTTGGAGCAATGAGCAACCATAGAGTGAGTGGTTCAACCTTCCCCTAGTGGTCTACTATGTAGGCAAGATGAGTGGTTCATACTTCTGCTGAGGCACAATCATAGGGTGAGTGGTCCAGCCTTCCCCTAGTGATTTGTTATGTACAGGGTGAGTGGTTCAGCGTTCCCCTGGGATACCCCATGGCAACATGTAGGAAGGATGAGTGGTTCATCCTTCTCCTGCTGAGACATCCTACCGATGCAGTCTAGGACTCATGGGAAGTACCTCTCATTTGGCCAATGAGCAGGGAAATGAGGATAGGGACCATAGTACTACTCATGGACGCATCGTGGACTATCGTACTCCCTATGCTAGGATGATATTGATCTGCGATAAATTGGAACTGACTTCGGGTCAGTAAGAGTGGTATGAGACAGTCTCTTTATTTGAAACTGATTTCGGATCAGTAAGAGTGGTATGAGGCACTCTCTATTTGGGACTGACTTTGGGTCAGTAGAGAATGGTATGATACATTCTCGATCGCTTCTTCTTCTTCATAATTCAGTAGAGCAGTGTAGGGCACTGCATTGATGGGAGAGATAGTACAGATTGGATAGCAGAGATAGTTCATAGTTCAGTAGAGCAGTGTAGGGCACTGCATTAGCAAATGGAGTTCTCCCTAGTTAACTTGAGAGGGAGTGTTAAAATTGGCAACTAGGGCTAAACTCCATGTGGGTCATCTTATTTATGGCAGCTAATATTTTTCTTGGATTCCTCTCGTCGAGAGGTGTAGGATTGATCTCAAAATCATCCAATTCCGACATGTATTTATGGAGATATGAATTTATTTGTGTTATTGACAATTTGTCAAGGTCGGCCAACAACCAAATTACCCAAACTTATCCTCAACGTTGCATTATTAATAGAAGAGTTATTCCAGTCATTTTGACAAACTCACATCTCTTGTGATCTCTCTCCACTCGTTTGGGTTTTGGTGGAAGGAGAGGTCTAGAGGATAAGCCTTATATGCAGTCCTCGGGAGAAGCCTTATACATTGTCCTAGAGGAGATCTAACCCTACCCGCAGATCTAAAAGGAAGCCCTAGATACAATGAAAGAGAAGGTTCCCATATGCAATCAAGGAGGAAGCTAGCTGCTGTTCAGTTGTGCCCTAGCCACAGTCAATGAAGGTTTAATGCTGCCCTAGCCGCAGTCCTAAAGGAAGGAGATCTAGCCACATCTATGGAGAAGAGACCATGCCCTAATACGCAGTCCTAAAGAAGCCCTAGCCGCAGTTCAAGAAGAGCCCTAAAGACGCAGTTAAGGAGACAACAAAAGAAGACCTAGCGACAAATCTAAGAAGCTCCTACCCACAGCTAAAGAGGCTCTATTCTGTAGCTAGAGAGAGGCCCTAATTCCATAACAAACTGACCCTAATACGCACAACAAGCAAAGATCTGGACAACAAGGAATGGAAGGTTGTTTTGGGCAGGCCGAGGTGCTGTATTGAGGGCAGCAGTCTTGATCTTGAAGGTTGAGGGTGAGAGGACTGTCTTAGAGCCTTGTTGAAGGGTGAACAGTCCTGTTAAGAGAATGCCGTAGTCATTTTTGGGAGATAGGTTTGTGCGTTGGGTTTGAAACTTCCCTATAAGTGCAGCGTGGAGGGCAACACCCTATTGGATGACAACTGCAATAAGAGGAAGCAGTTTTGGGTTTGTTTGAGGGTTGTTAGGGACTACGGTTGGGTGCCCTAACTAGTCCAGAATTGCAGCAGCCTAATTACCCTAGAACAGTGAGCTAGTGCACACATTCTAAAGTGTATCTTGTATGTGTTGAGACAGTTTGATGAGCAACTTGTAGGAGTCCTTAGGACAGCTAGTTTGCTGACAATGTGGAAGGTTAAGGGCTGCCTATTGTGCCCTAACCAGAATTGTAGGAGAAACTTGCTATCAGAGGAATGTTGCATCAATGTTATGTGAAGGGCCATTAGTTTGATGATCTCCTCAAAGGATTTACTTCAACACTCTTTGTGTTGGATTAAGGGCTGCATATCTAAACAGTCATCATTTGCAGAATGGACTTTCTACTGCTGTCATAAATATCAATTTTGTATATTTGCACTATCTCTCTTGTTGTTGAACTATTGAAGAATATAAGAATATTTGATCAAGGGTTTCCCCACATTGGGGTTTGTCCCTGGCTGATGCCATATCTTGTGTCCTCTTGTCTTGGCTTGTCTTCTACTGTTTATTTTTATGTTCTATCTGCACTTTACTATCATGTTGATGTGATTGCTAATCTGAATATTGAAATTGGGCTAATGTGAAAAATTGAAGTAAATTGCTCTAAGCATAGAACATACCTAAATTTAACATTAAGCCACGGATTGAGTGTCGGTAATACGGAGGAGAGAATGAACCGTCGGATCACTTCATGTCTAGAACATATCGTGACTGTCAGATTGTAAGTTACAAAAAGTACATAGTAAAGAAACACATTTTACCTAACTATACACTAGACCAAGTTATACTTAACTATTTCCTATGTGTCGGAATATCCTAACATCCCCCTTTAAGAACAACTTGGAATAGGATTGAAGGATGTACAAAGATGACACAATAGGAGAAGGAAGGAGGCATTAGAGCTTATCCCCCCTTAGTGACAACTTCCTAAACTCCAACCATAAATCGAAGTTTAATAAACTTCGCCTTTGTGAGAGCCTTTGTAAAGATGTCTACAACTTGATCATCGGTTGAACAATATTGCACTTCAAGGACATGGTCATGAATGAGCTTTCTGATGAAGTGCATGTGTAGTTCAATTTGTTTGCTGTGCTGATGTTGGACTGGATCTTTGCATAGTTGAATGGCACTTTGATTATCACACCAAAGTGTAGTCGGATGTTGTTGCTGAAAACCAAACTCTGACAGGATCTGACGAAGCCACAGAGCTTCCTTACTAACTACGACGCCACGATACTCTACTTTTGCTGAAGAAAGAGAAATGGCACTTTGTTTCTTACAAGCCCATGTAATAGGTCCAAAACCAAGAGTGAAGACATAACTTGCAGTAGACTTTTGATCATCAAGGTCACCAGCGCAATCAGAATCAGTGAAATCGACCAATAGAGGAGATGCTTTTGCACTGTAATGAATCCCAAACTGAACTATATCTCGAACATAATGAAATATTCTTTTAACTGCTTTCCAATGACTTTCATGTGGGTTTTGCTTAAATCGAGCAATAAGGCCATCAACAAAGGAAAGGTCAGGACGGGTATGGGTCAGATACAAAAGTTTTCATCATCGGAAGAAGAAATATTTTCAGAAGTAGAAGGGATAGAGAGAGATGGCACATCCGCCAAACTAGGCTCGTAAGCCGATATATTTTCAACAAATTTTACATCTCTTCTAATGATAACATTTTTGGATTTAGGTTGAAGAAGTCTATATCCTTTGACATCTTCAGAATATCTAATAGAAATACATTTTTCACTCTTAGGTTCTAAGGCTTTATGTTTTTCATCTGGAATATGGGCCCATGCTTCACTTCCAAAAACATGAAAGTGACTTACATCTGGTTTAATTGAGCTCCATGCTTCTTCTGGAGTGATATTCTTTAAAACCTTAGTAGGACTGCGATTTACTATGTAATTTGCACAGTTAATTGCTTCTGTCCAAAATTTAACACTAAGTCCTTTAGATTGAAGCATACAATTAGCCATTTCTTTTAAGGTGCGATTCTTCCTTTCAACGACACCATTTTGTTGTGGAGTATATGGAACAATATGTTGCAATTGAATTCCATGTTCAGTGCAAAAGTTGATGAATTTGTTGTTAATATATTCTCCACTATTATCAGATCTTAGCTTAAGAATTTGATGTCCAGATTGTTTCTCAGCAAAGGCCTTAAAGGCCAAGAACATGTTAAAGACTTCCTTTTAAGAATTATACCCAAGTGCGTCTAGAGAAATCATCAATGAAAGTTAAGAAATACTTGTAGCCAGAGAATGAAACAACTGGAAGTGGACCACATAAATCACTATGCACAAGCTGTAAAGGGGTTGAGGCGTGCGAAAGAGGCACGCTTTTCAAAACTATCTCAATGATGTTTTTTGAGTACACATCTGGAACAAACACTATCTCTGCAAGATACCATAGGAAGACTTGTCACCATATTTTCTTTACATAGATTTTGAAGGGAGCAATAGTTTAAGTAACCAAATTGCTCATGCCAAAGTTTGTTCACTTCATCATTATGAGCAACAAATACCAATGTTGCATTAATCGTTATCAGGATTAAATCGGCGCGGGGAAAAAATCGTAAAAATCGAGAAAAAATTGGTAAAAATAAGGAAAAAATCGTAACATACAAAAATATTCATTTTTTTTCAATTTTTTTAATATCTAAAGCATCTACAACATAAAATAAATATATTGACACCTAAATATGATAAAAGAACTAATATATAAGATGTTTAATATCATTTCTAGTGCTACATCACACATAACAGTGAATCATGTCCTGAATAGTAAGTCTTGACTCATGATTCCCAACTCAGCCTCAAAATATCAACAAAAAATATAATAATGTATCTCATGAGTCATATCATGAGTCATAATGTCATATACAATGAAATGAACCAAATAACTAAAGTCTAATACTATTGATTTCCTCTGCCCCTCTTGCGAGAAAATGCAATAGCTTTCCCTTTCCCTCTAGATGTAGATGTCGGTGGAGTTGGCCGTGGACTTTGTTGTGCTCTATAAGCTGAAGAACTAAGAGCTATAGGAGGTAGACCACGTCCTCTACTGGTGGCAGGGGTAGCCCGGGTAGGTGGTGTCACCTTCTCCTCCTGTTGCTCCACCTCCTCTTCCTCCTCTCCTTCCACTAACTCCTGCACTAACCAATCATCAACAGACTCCATGAGAGGCCTCTCGGCCTCAACCCTCCATGCAGCAGTGGTGTCAATCCCATCCAATGAGATGGCCTCCATATTAGGGGTCCTCTCAAGTTGCCTCACCCACAATCGAAGATTGTAGTAGACGTAGACCATGTCATTAAGTCGTTGGGACTCCAACCTGTACAAAGATCATGAAATAATAATTATACAAAAAAATATTGTTTAATGAATTCAAAAAATTATTTGGAAATTTGTAATATTTTAAGTGTTAACCTGTTGCGCTTCTTGTTGTGTATTTTTTCAAATACACTCTAGTTGTGCTCACATCCTGAGGAGCTACATGTTTGGTTGAGGATTCGAATGGAAAGCTTTGCAGAAAGGGTACCCTGGCACCATACATTCTCCACCATGCATCTACAACAAAATTAGAAATAAAATTTTAAATAAACATAAGAAAAAAATGAAATTTGAAAGTTGAATCAAAGTATGAAATTATGAACTTGAAGAGACAATGAAATTTGAAACAAACTAAAAAATACCTGGAATTTTAGTCGTCCTATCAGTCACAACCATGTCAAAGCCAAATGTGCCACGTGCCATCCTGTATGTCTCAATTTCTTTGGAGATTTCTATACGTTCAGTTGGAGATTGCACCATCCTCTGAACACAGGTTAAGAATCCATCTATGATCTCATCATCAAATACGAACCCACATGCGTAAGAAAATGCGGGGTTCAGGTAGATCCTTGTAGCATGAATGGGACGATGGAGTGTGTTGTTCCATCGTTCATCAATCACTTCCCATAGGAAGAGTTGTCTCTGAAACCCCTCATCTCCCTTATCATTATAGTAGGCTCGAATGGATTCTCTCGCCCTATCCATGGCCTCATACAAATAGCCCATTGCGGGCTTCTCACCATCAACTAATCGAAGAACCTTTACCAAAGGTTTAGTAACGGTGCACACCTCCTGCAATCCCGCCCAGAAGTCTTCCTGGTATGAAACTAGTCTGCATATGGCCTCTCCCTCTGGCTTGCGGCTCATTATCAAAGCACACCACTCCTTTGAAAAAAACATTCTCTTCACATCCCACATAGAATTCAAGAGGGATTGAAGAGATATGAAATTGGTGGAAAACCGTGTAATGGCGGGGCACACCAACTCTTTGTTGTTGGTGAATTTTCTCATCAAGCTAAGCAAAGATGTATGATTATATATAAATTTTATAATGCTTTTTGATGACTCAACAATATTTTTGACAAAAGAAATTTTCCCTATGTGCTCCAACATCAAATCAATACAATGTGCACTACAAGGTGTCCAAAATAAAGTAGGATGCCTCTCCATAAGCATGCTACCAGCAACAACATAATTTGCAACATTGTCCGTTATGACTTGGACAACATGTTCTGCACCCACCTCCAAAATAAACACATCCAACAAATCACATAAAGATTTTGCATCTTTGATATGTGCAGATGCATCAACAGATTTCATAAACATAGTCCCCTTGGGACAACTAACCAAGAAGTTTATAAGGGTTCTCCCCTTTTGGTCAGTCCAACCATCTGACATTACAACGCATCCTGTTTGTGCCCATGATTCCCTAAACTCCTCCAATCTTTTGGTGCAATCAACCTTTTCAATTTGAAGAATCCGGCCTCTAAAGTCATGATAAGAAGGGATTTTGTACCCTGGGCCATTAGTTGCAATAGCATCAACAACAGGTTGGAAAAATGGATTATTCCTTACAACGCTGAACGGAATATCACTCCAAAGGAGAAATTTGGCCAACAACTTGTCAGCTTGTTCTTTGTCAGTTTTTTTAAGCATTGAAGTGATAGATGGCTGTGAACTAGATGTGGTTCTAGGAACAAAAAATGATGAGTCAGCTATCGGGTTGGTTGATACTGAAGTAAAATCAGTGCCACTTCTTTGTTCACCGACTTTGTTAGTTGCTTCTTCATTTCTGCTTTGGCCTCTCTATTGTGCTATAAAATTTCCAATGATCTCATGGCTTTTCGGATGATTTCAGGATTTGTATTTGTGCAAGGCCCTACATCAAATTCAGGGATTTGTGCAAGGTGATACTTCAATCTATACACCCCCCCTGACATATGCTGCCCACAAAACTTGCAAGGCAAGTTCATTCTATCAATCCCTCCATCAGGGTCACCAAATTCCCACAGAGGGTCCAATTTCCTTGGCATGTTTGACTTTGAACTTTGAACTTGAAGTTGAATGGGGATTTGGTGAACCTATGGCAAAATAAGGATTACAATTTACAATTTACAAGCTTACAATTTACATTGTACAAAAACTAAAAAAAAATTACATACATGAGTAACATAAGTTATAATCAGTGTTGTGAAAATCGCGATATTATTGCGAGTTTTTCAGGAGAACGAAAATATCGCGAGTTTTATTCGAAATTATCGCCGATATTTTTTTTGCCCCATTTTTTGGAAATTATCACGAGTTTTTCAAATTATCGCAATCCCAGAAAATCGCAATAAAATCAGAAATTATCGTGGGCAGTCGGGGCAGCAAGGTTTTATAAGGGATGCGAGGTTTTATAAGGGATGCTAAATGTTTGAAATGCAATTTCTTTTTAAAGAAACACATAATTTTTGAGTGGGGCAACTTAATGATCAAGTCTAGGCCCTAGTATTGATATGCTATTCATGGTAATGTTAAATTCTTAAAGTAAAAGTGACATTCTCCTTAATATTCAGTTTCATCATTTTACTTAAATTTTTAACATTACCATGAAATGACTCAGGATGTTTGAGAGTGGTTCCAACCTCATTGGATT
Source organism: Pinus taeda (assembly GCA_000404065.3). Lineage (NCBI taxonomy): Eukaryota > Viridiplantae > Streptophyta > Pinopsida > Pinales > Pinaceae > Pinus > Pinus taeda. The sequence goes on from APFE030575425.1 coordinate 298,783, forward strand.
TCATATGGAGAAAGTAGAATTTTAGATTTCATTCAAAATCCAGCAGACTTATCAGTTTTTCAGGATTTCGGGATTGAGAGATTGTAATGTTTCCAGGTGACACCACCTGCCCGGGCTACCCCTACCACCAGTAGAGGACGTGGCCTACCTCCTATAGCTCCTACTTCTAGTTCTTCAGCTTCTAGAGCATAGCAAACTCCATTGCCAACTCCACCAGCACCAGCATCTACATCTAGAGGGAAAGGCAAAGCTGTGGCATTTTCTTGCAAGAGGGGCAGAGGAAATCAATAGGATTAGACTTTAGTTATTTTCTTCATTTTATTGTATATGACATTATGACATGATGAGATACATATTATATTTTTGTTGATATTTTAAGGCTGAGTTGGGACTCAGGAGTCAGGACTTACTATTCAGGACATGATTCAATGTTATGTGTGATTTTAGCACTAGAAATGATATTAAACATCTTATATATTAGTTCTTTTATCATATTTATGTGTCAATATATTTATTTATGTTGTAGATGGTTTAGATATTAAAAAAAATGAAAAAAAATGAATATTTTTGTACCTAACGATTTTTTCCCGATTATTTCCCGATAATTACGATTTTTTCCGATTTTTTCCTCGTGCCGATATTATCCCGATAACGATTAATGCAACATTGGTTATAACAAAACACATGGAATTTTTGACAATTTAAGAAATTTTAACAAACAAAATGAAAAATCAAATGACAAAAACCCCATCAAGATTCAAATCAATTCAAAAATATTTGATAACCCATTGAATTCTTTTGATAAACAATGGGTTATCCAGATTCCAAACCCAACCAAAAACATAGAAAAAACCAAAACAAAGTTACAAAACACAAAATGTTGGTGCCCATACCGGTTTGATGGAGAAAATTCGTCTCCTCCTTAGCTCTCACTCCATTTTTGTCCCCCATTTAGCGGATTTAGCTCCCAAACGACCAAGAGGTCACTCCAAGAGTCCAAAACCCCGTCGTTGCCGGTGTGCCGCTGTCTGCTGTGCAAATGAATTAAAAAGAATTGTGATTTTTTGTTATATAACGTGCTATTGGAAAAGGCCACGATTTTTTTAGGTCAAATCACAATTTTTATGAAAAATCGCGATTTTTTTCAGAAAAATCACTGAAAAAAAATGGTTGTATTTATCGGGCAATAATATCGCCGGTTTCAAATTAGTGCAACACTGACAAATACTGAGGGAAGAGTTGATGACCCACAGTTGTTAAACTTATACAACCTTGTAGAATCATCAACAATGCCAGTAGCTAAAATTTGTCTAGGATCTCTTAGGTCCTTAATTACAACATCACGAGGTGAAAATTCAACGATTTTACCTTCACCTGAATGAGTTATCTGATATACAGATAGAAGGTTGTAGGATAAGGTAGGAACACATAATACATCATTAAATTGACCATTGTCTAGATGAATAGTTCCAGTCCCTACAACACTAAGAGATCTATCATCACAAACATATATATTTTGGGTGTTACAATCATTTAAAGAAGAAAATATGGCTTTGTTTTTGGCCATGTGATAAGAAGCTCCAGAATCAATGAGCCACTCATGAGAATGAGAAGAAGAAGATACATTTAGTGCATAACCAGACCGAGACGCTTGACAACCGCATGTAGAAAGTGTTGTTCCTGAAGATGAAGTTGAAGTTGAAGAGTGCTCCAAATGGATGTTATGCTTCTTCATTGCTGCTTCCAAGGCTTCCATCTTCTTAAAGCATTTGGATTCTAAGTGGTTGTCACGATTACAAAAGCTGCAATGTATATTAGTCTTCTTCCCTTTGTTTTTATTTGCCTTATCATTTTGTTGAATTGATTTTTCATTTTGAGACTGAAATATTTTAGGACCCTTGTTTGGTTTAGGATCATTCTTTTTAGGATGCTGCTTCTTAGGATTCTTTGAATCTAGTTGTTTCTGGACTGCTAAGGCTTTCTTAAAAGAGTTTCCAATGTTAAGATGACCAAGATGTAAGAGTTTTTCTTGTTCTCTTATTAAATAATCACAAAAGATATCAAAAGATGGGGACTTGTAGGCTTGTCCTTGAGAAATAAAGGCTTCTCTAGTAGAATGGAAGGTGGAAACAAACACAGAGTAGGCTTGTCCTAACTTAGTAAGAATGGAATAGATAAGGCTACCATCCTCTTTCTTAACCTTAACACCTTCCAAGAGAAGTCTAAGGGTCTTGAACTTGGACAAAAAATCTTCAATGGAAGAAAAATTATTGGGGTCCAACATAAGCAATTCATTTTCGAGTTGATGGGCTCTAATTTCATTTTTAATTCCAAAGACTTTATTGAGCTATTTCATTGCTTCATCAAGGGTATCAAGTTCTGCGATATGGAATCTAAGGTCTGGAGAAATAGACATCTCTATCAACCCATGTGCTTGATTTTGCTTATTTTCCCATTTGGCTATCTTATCTTCATCTTTAGGTTTAGATTCTTGGCCTGAGGCTATTCTATAAAGACCTTTACTTCTAAGTTAATCCACAATGTAGGATAACCATTGGAAGTAGTTGTTGCTATCAAGAATAACTAAGCATGGACTTTCCATCTTAAAAGAAACTGAAGCTGAAGATGCTGAAACTAAGTGTTCTAATGGAAAGATCTTGAAAAATTAGGCAGATTAAAAAAAAGGGCTCTGAAAACGGCTTACGGATGAAGAAGTTATGACTTTTTGAAGAAAAGTTGTTGAAGATGTCGACGAACTACGTGAATGTTGGGAAGTAAATGATAATGTTATATTTAAAAAAAATCCCGCCGCCCCCTTTCCAAACTTAATCTATATAGCTCACTTTTAAAAAAAATTACTTTATATGACCCACTTTTATAAATAAGTGAAAGTCACTTTTACAATGGTACTTTATGAACTACCCACTAAATTGTAACTTAAATAAAAGATAAAGTGACTTCGGAATTATAAGTGACTCACTTTCTATAATGGGTGATAACACTTTTACATAAAGTAACTTTAAAACATAAGTTACATGTGCTTTTTGAAAAAGTAACTCAACAGAAAGAAAGACTTGAACCTAAGACTCTATTCTCATAAAGTAACTTTGGACCAAGTGAGCTAGTTTAAAAGGTTAATAATTTTTGGAAAGGAGGAAGGATTTTTTTTGTTTATCACTGAAGCATTGGAGTGCGTGCTACTTGAAAAACTTCTTTTACGTACAAAACAAAAAAAAACTACACAACCCAAAACCAACATGTGAAAGAAATCTAAGCTTTACGGCTTAAAGTTAGATTTGGCCGGAAATTAAATATTTTCCTCGATGTTTCTGCTTTTTCGAGATTGCACTAAGGTGCAGGGGAAAAGAGCATACACATGAGAAAAATCCTTTATTTCTATTTCTGGTTTGCCCAGATCACACATAGTTGCATGGCAAAGAGCATATGCAGAAATGAAAGATATAGATCCGGTAATAAAAAAAATTATAGAGGACAAACTGAAATAAACAGAGAGATAAATAACTGTAACTGCAAATAAAGACTGTATACCTCTAGGTCTTAAAAATGACGTAGCTAAGGCTATCGAAAACCTTTTTGCATGAAACAAAAGGGATACCTCACTGGAATAGATGCTCCTAACACAATAGAGCAGGCCTCTCGGCCCAAAAGTGGTCATAAACAGTAGATCTAGGAAACGACAATCAGTTGCAGTTGTACTGGCTTCGGATTTGGATCTCCAATGGATGTGGCCCTCAAATATCTCTGATACCATGTAGGAATTTACAGGGTAAGTTCCTTAGATAGAACACCAAAGGACACCGCTCACAAACAGATCACAGATCGGTACACCAGTGTTCTTGACGTGGTTAAAACCCTCAAAGAGGGAAACAGTCCACGGCCTGAGCCAACACGGCCACTTCAGACAATTTATTAATGTAAAAGAATGAAAATTTACATAAGATTCTCTCATGAACGGTCACCTTAGAAATGACTCTCCATGCTCTTTAAATAGAGATCATGGACCAATCGAGTGTTAAGCCACGAATCAAATGTCGGTAATACCGATGAGAGAATGAATCGTTAGATCAATTCATGTCTAGAACATATCGTGACTGTCGGATTGTAAGTTACAAAAAGTACATAGTAAAGAAACACACATTACCTAACTATACACTAGACCAAGTTATACTTAACTATTTCCTATGTTTTGGAATATCCTAACACCCCCCCTTAAGAACAACTTGGGATAGGATTGAAGGATGTACAAAGATGACACAATAGGAGAAGGAAGGAGGCATTAGAACCTATTTAGATTAGTAATATACACCCTTTTATAACTACATCTAAGCTTACTCTTGTTGAAGCGTAAAGGTACCAAGGAGGTGTTTCCTAGTGCATTTGCCTTTTTGCCTTAGAAAACACTTTATAACACATTTTTAGTAAGTGAATCTATATTAAGGTCATGTTATAAAGTCACTTTATGTGGTACTTTATGTATTATGTATTTTTTAATATTAAAGTCACTTTATAATTTTAAGTTGACTTTATGTGGAGAAAAAGTATAAGGTACAAAACATTAAGTGACTAGGGAGTCATTAATGAGGGGGGCCAGATGAAAAAGGGGGTCCAGTGAGAGAATGATTTTCAGCATTGATCTAGAGGATCTAGAGGGTTGAGATTTAATCTTAGCCCTTGATTAAAAGGGTTAGGGTTCCCCTAACTTAATGAAGCTAAAAAAGGAGAAAGAGGCTAGGGCTCATCATTCTACATGTGAAGTGTTGAAGAGAAGAGCTAGAGAGGAGTACGCTATAAAAGAGAAGTGGTTGCTTGAAGAGAGAACATACAACATAGGTACCAGGCACAGTCACCATAAATTTGAGTTTCTAGTAGAGATACCGGGCACGCAAATTAAGGAATTCGGGCAATGTTGACAGGCCAAAATTCCAAGCGAGATTTGTGCAAGTGCTTTTGTGGGGCTGAGAGAGATTCTCAGCGAAATTCTTGGAGAAGTCAAAGTTGTTTCCTTCTCGTTTCTTCTGGCAAATATACAGTCTATTGACCCGTGTTTTAAGGAGAGTTGTCAGGGAATCTAGAATGCAGACTGAGGCTAAAGAAGACCATTGTATGCACCAAATTCGAGGCATGCTTGAGAGGAGTGTCCTACAAAACAAAGGTCGACTTTTGAGCAAACAATTGACTGTGGTTTTAACTCCAAAGTTGTCAGAGATCAAGAACAATGAGTTGAATTTCCAGAACTAGAGCTGAAGCTGTGACACAAATTCCAAGGAGGCAAGCTTGATATTCAAGGGAGATAAGTACTTTGATGTGTTAAATTTGTGTAATTATTTTCTCTAAGATAAGCTAATATAATCCTCTTCTTGGTATTGGTTTACTCCTTGTAGGTTTTTCCAGGGTCAAGTTTGACCAAAAATAAGTCAAAATTTGTGAATGCTTGTCTATTTATTTTCTATTAGTTGAAAAAAGCAAAGAATTGCAGTAGTCTTGTAATGTTCCTTTGAAATTTGCATTAAGTTTTACATATTAGCTAACATGTGGGGCTATGGGCATTAAACTCTATGCAAAACCATGGAAACAAGGGAGGGCTATAGGGAAACCTTAAAATTTCTACATGGTATCAGAGATATGAACCTACACTGAATGAACCTTCAACTGACAAGAAAAACCAACAAATAAACCTTCTACTATAAGACAATGAACAATGAACTAAAACTTGCCTACACATACTATATTACAGTCGTTGAGAGGGAGGAGTGACAGTCTTCAGTGATTGAGGAATTTGTGTTGGTTGTGGAGGTCAGATGGCTACTGGTTTGAGGGTGGAAGATAAGCTGAGTGGGGTTGGAAATGTTGGCCCCTGGAAGGAGTGAATGATGTTGCTGCTTGACGAAGTTGAAGTGTGGGATAATGTAGAGTCAAGTGTTGATATGGGGTAGCATTGGATGTGCTCTAGTAATGAAAATTGGTGGAGAGGCTAAAACACATGAGATCTCCAAGACCCAGAAATGGTTTGGGTAGATTCTACCTGGTTAAGGAGATATTAAAATAATTAATATTTTTAACGGAGTTCCTAAGTCTAAACTTAGGAAAAATAAAATATTAATGGGTATTAATATAAAATTGGGTTAGAAGGTTTTGAAGGACACGGATCAAGCCAAATCTAATCTTAGCCGTTGATTAGAGATGTAATCTCGGCCATTGAAGACTCAATAGAAAAATTATAAGAGGAGGCTTGAGGGTTAGTTGGAGAACACACCAGAGTGATTAGTCATTCGATTTTCTAAAGTAGAGTTTTCTAGGAGAAATCAAATCAGTGATCAGAGTTGCAGTGAGGGGCAGTGAGTACGAGGCAAAGAGGCAGAGATAGTGCCGAGAGACCAGTGTAGAAGCAGAGAGGTAGACGCAGAGCTAGAGGGAGCCACGCAGAGGCTAGCAAGGACTGTGCAGAGGCCAGAAGGGCCTGCGTCATCCACGCAGAGGCTGCAAGAGTGACGCATAGGGCCAAAGAGGCTATGTAGAGCCTCAGAGGGCTGACGTAGAGGCCAAGAGGGCTGGCGCAATGCTTCAAATTGTGTTGGAGAGGGTTTCGTGGGGCAGACTTTCTGAATATTTGTTTCCGAAGAGAGGTATTAATGCCAAATTTGTTTATCTCTGTCGGGTGAGCCAGTTTGGCACCCAGTGTACTCAGAAAGGCTGCTTAATAATAAAAACTCTTAGAACTGCTGCACTAGCTTTACCGAGTTGGGTTTTTCCGGGGATGATTGTCCAAAAATAACGGTGTCACTTGTGTGTTTGTCTATTTCTTTCAGCTGTTGATCTGTAGTTGGTTGAGACTATATTGAGTTTATTTCAGTATTTATATGGTTAAATAATTTATTAGTAATTAAACAAGTAGGCGAAATAAACCAGATAATACAGATAAAATTTCTAAAGGGTAATACTTAGAAATTTCAAAATGGTATCAAAGCGTTGCAGATCACAGGAGAGATGAAGGCGCCAGCTGATTTAGAGAAGTTGTAGCAGAAATAGTTGTCTTGAGTGACAGAAGCTGTTCCTAGGTAGAAAGCAGCAGAGAAGGGTTGACAAAAAGGGCCTGCGTCATCAGTTCGAGCCAGAGAGAGACCAACATAGAGGCAGAAGAAGGCAAAAGAGGCTCACGAAAGGCCATGCAGAGGCCATGAGGGTTGACGCAGTTGGCTAAGGGAGCAAACTAGCCTTCATGGGATTGCGCAGATCCTAGAGGCTCAGTCCTTCAGTTGCTGGGGCATAGGAAGCTATGGGAAGATTGCAGGGAGTGAAGCTGGTGGGGTGTTATTGCTGCCGAGACAGCACTGTACCTAACGGGGCAAAACCAAAGTAAAGGGAGTCGCTACCTAGGCGGATTTCTAGCCAAGAAATCCAGATCAATGTTGTAGGTGAATAGGAGATCGGAGAGGTGCGACTCGACGGTTGACATGCAGATTTCTAGGAGGGAAATCGAGACTTAGAGGGAGTCTAGCAGAGAACTTCCAGAAGGGAAGTAGCGTCTCAAAAGGAGTCGAAGGCAGAACTTCCAGGAGGTAAGTAGAAACTCAAAGGAGTTGAAAAGAAGAGTAGAGAGATGGCCATGAATGGACTGAGGGATCAAGACAGGCTGGACGAGGCGTCCATCTTTGTCATCTAGAAGGTCAGGATCCTGTCCGTTCTAGATAGACATCACATTAAGGCCTTCGCCTTGAGGACCGTGGCTATCCTAGTCGACATAGCTGACAATGAAAGGTATGAGGATGCGATGGCCAAGGCGAAATGCATAATCCTTGATGGAGTCAAGGATCATGTGGTCCAACATATTGCCGAGAAGGAGACGACAAAGGAAATGTGGGATACCTTGAAGACATTGTATCAATGCACTTCCATGCAGAGGAAGATGCTACTGGAGAATCAATTGCGGTCATACCAGATGCAAAAGGGGGAGCAGGAAGATCACTTCCTCAGCAGGTTGTTGGAGATCTGGGACCAACTGACTTCCATAAGGGCCATGTTGGATCAGGTGTTGATGGTGAGGACCGCCCTAAATGCAGTCTCCGAGGAATGGGAGACATTCGTCCAGAACATTCTGGGCAGAATGGATCTTCCAGATTGGGAAGAATTGTGGGCAGCTCTTTGCCAAGAAGAGATCAGATAGCTGACCAAGACGGGAAGTAGTAGCAAAGGAGAGCCTAGTTCAAGAAAGAAGAGGAAGAGGATGCAGTTCTGGCATCTACAAGGAAGCAGGAGAAGCGGAAGAAAAAGGACCTCTCCAAGATAAAGTGCGTCAACTGTGGGGAACTGGGGCATTATGCGAACCAGTGTCCGACGAAGAAAAATAAGTGAGAGGCGTTTGACTCCAAGGTAGCGCCAACGAAGGTGGAAAAGGAGGGAGAGGAGGATGATGATTGTGCCATGAGTTCTCATGTACCTCTAGAGAAGAGGTGGGGAGACATTGAGATGTAGTCAGGAGGACTACAAGCGATGAGGGGTAGGATCCTTGAGGTACCCAAACTCTTGGATCATACCTTGGTACGGGAGCTCTGAAGTGATAGTAGCAGGATGGCGGATGTTGGTAGAAGCAAATGCAGATGAAGCAACAGAGAGTGCTAGAGTGCAGTAGTCCCTGGCAGTGTAGAGAGGGTTGCAGCAGTGCGAGAGGCACAGAGGAGGTTGCAACAGTGCAGGATGGCACAAATAGGTTTACAACAGTGCCAGAGGCACAAAAGAAGAGGGAGAACATGATATCGACAGAGAGAGCTTCAACATCGAGAGAGTTTCTAGCCTGATAAGGATGTCAGTAGTTGGGTGGATTAGTTCCTTACTTCTCAGTAACTGAGTTGCAGTGCAGTAGCAGTAGTAGTAGCACGATACAACATGATGAGAGAGAATTGCAGTGCAGATGCAGTGTTGGGAGAAAGGACCAACAACAACACGGATGCAGAGGGAGTTGCCATACGGATGTAGCAGTGGTAGTGGCAGAGCCATGGGCAACACTACAGGATGCAGCAGTGCAGAGGATGTTGGGCGGGGAGGCCTAGCATCAGCACAGGTACTGGTGTTGTATAATCAGGGTGATGCTTAGTGTGGAGGATTACTAGAGCACAGTCCTCGCTAAGAGAGAGTGTTGATTTGGGGCAACATCAGATGTGCTCTAGCCACGAAAATTGGTGGAGAGGCTAAAGCACCTGAGATCTCCAAGACCCAAAAATGGTTTGGGCAAATTCTACTCGGTTAAGGAGATATTAAAATAATTAATATTTTTAACGGAGTTCCTAAGTCTAAACTTAGGAAAAATAAAATATTAATGGGTATTAGTATAAAACTGGGTTAGAAGGTTCTAAAGGACATGGATCAAGCCAAATCTAATCTTAGCTGTTGATTAAAGATGTGATCTCAGCCGTTGAAGACTCAACATAAAAAGTATAACAGGAGGCTTGAGGGTTAGTTGGAGAACACACCAGAGTGATCAGTCATTCGATTTTCTAGAGCGGGGTTTGCTAGAAGAAATCGAATCAGTGATCAGAGTTGTAGTGAGGGGCAGTGAGTACGAGGTAGAGAGGCAGAGATAGTGCTGAGAGACCAGCGCAGAAGCAGAGAGGCAGACGCAGAGCCAGAGGGAACCACACAGAGGCTAGCAGGGACCGCGCAGAGGCCAGAAGGGCCTGTGTCATCCACGCAGAGGCTGCAGGAGTGACGCAAAGGGCCAGAGAGGCTACGCAGAGCCTCATAGGGTTGACACAGAGGGTTTCAGGCTGACGCAAAGGCCAGGAAGGCTGACACAATGCTTTAGATTGTGCTGGAGAGGGTTTCGTGGGGTAGACTTTCCAAATATCTGCTTCCGAAGAGAGGTATTACTGCAATATCTGTTTATCTCTGTCGGGTGAGCCAGTTTGGCAACCAGTGTACTCATAAAAGCTACTTAATAATAAAAACCCTCAGAACTGTTGCACCGGTTTTCCCAAGTTGGGTTTTTCTGGGGACGATTGTCCAAAAATAATGGTGTCACTTGTGTGTTTGTCTATTTCTTTCAGTTGTTGATTTGTATATGGTTGAGATTGTATTGTGTTCATTTCAATATTTATATGGTTAAATATCTTGTTAGTAATTAAACAAGTAGGCGACAAGTAGGCGAAATAAACTAGAGAATATAGATAAAATTTCTAACGGGTGATACTTAGAAATTTCAACATCAAGTACAACCTTCCCACGGATCCAACTCAGTTGGTAGACTTCAACAAGTGAAATGTGAAGGAAGGAGAATCATTCTTGATGCTATTAAAGACCATCTATTCCCTCATGTGACAGGGAAGAAGTTTGCTGACGAGATGTGGGATTCCCTAGTCACACTTCACCAGAGATCCAATGAGAATAGGACAATGGCGTTGCATGGGAAGTTAAGAAACACCAAAATGAGAGGGTCCAGGGTTTTCCCATACCAGTTGAGGAGGCTACTACAGGGAAGAGGAAGCCAAAATGGCTTCGTGAGACCCTGAACGAAGCACAGGAGATAGTGGGGAAACCCAAGTGGTTAGTGAGGGAGAGTAGACCACTAGAGAGGTTGGGTTGCTATGTGGTAGATGTTTTGGAGATTGAGCCAAATAACTACGAGGAGGCTGCAAGTTAGCAGATTTGGAGGGATGCCATGGTGGAGGAGTATGCCTCCATCATGAAGAATGATGTGTGGGAGATAATGCCTAGACCTGAGGGGAAGCCAATGGTGACTTCCAGGTGGTTCTACAAGATCAAACATGTTGTGGATGGCAGTGTGGAGAAGTTCAAAGCTCGTTTTGTGGCACGAAGGTTCTCACAGGTAGAGGGAGTTGACTATGAAGAGACCTTCGCACTAGTTTCTCGTTATACCTCAATTATACCAATGATCTCCATAACACTAGAGATGGGTTGGAAGATTCACCAGATGGATGTGAAGATCACCTTTCTCAATGGGGTCATACAGAAGGAGGTGTACATTGAGCAACCACATGGCTTTGAGGTGCATGGGAGAAAGTCTCATGTGTGTAGGTCATGTGTGTAGGCTTAAGAAATCCTTAAATGGACTGAAGCAACCGTCAAGAGCATGGTACGAGAGGATTGATTCCTATTTGCAGCAGATGGGTTTCCAGAAGAGTGATGCAAATCCGAACCTATATTTCATCATGGTTGGTGATGATCCACTCATTCTGGTTCTCTATGTGAATGACTTATTTATTACAGGAGAGGAGAGACATCCAACACTGCAAGAGGGACATTACTTCAGAGTTTGACATGACCGATATGGGATTGATGCATTACTTTTTGGGGTTGGAGGTTTGGTAGGAGGATGGTATATCTTCATGGGCCAAGGAAGATATGCAAGGGACTGAGGAGATTTTGTATGGAGGATTGCAAGCTTATGGCTACTTTGTTGATCACCAATTAGAAGAAGCTGTATGCTTTAGATTCCGAGTTGGTGAACCCCACTTTTTATCATCAGTTGATTGGTTCGTTGATGTATTTGGTCAACACCATGCCAAATATATGTTTCACAGTCAACATATTGATTCAGTTTATGATGAAGCCTAGGAGCCTGCATTGGGTGGTTGCAAAACATGTGTTATGGTACATATAGGGCACAATCGACTATGATCTGGACTATATTAGAGGTGATGGAGACAGGTTGTATAGACTCAGACTGAGTCGACAGTGCTAGTGATCGAAAGAGTACTTCCAGATGTTGTTTCATGTTGGGTTTGGTAGTGGTGTCTTAGTTCAGCAGGAAGCAGAGATTAATGGCAGTGAGCTCAGTGAAAGATGAGTATATTGCAACAAGTCAGGCCAATTGCGAGGCTATTTGGCTTCACAGGATGATATGTGGCTTATTTGGTCAAAGGCTGAGATTAACTATGATATAATGCGATAATCAAAGTTTCATTAAACTCATGGAGAATCCAATATTTCATCACTGGTCAAAGCACATAGAGATCAAGTACCACTTCATCAGGGATTGGGTTCAGAGAGGAGCATAGAGGCTTCAATACATATTCAATGATGAACAGGTTGCAGATATTCTCACCAAGTCATCACCAGGGGGCAAGCATCTGTACTTTAGAGAGAGGATGGGAGTGGTGAGAAACACCTTCTTCGATAAGAGGGAGTGTTGAAAAGAAAAGGTACCAAGGAGGTGTTTCTTAGTGCATTTGCCTTTTTGCCTAGGAAAACACTTTATAACACCTTTTTAGCAAGTGACATTATGTGTTATGTTAATATCATGTTATAAAGTCACTTTATGTGGTACTTTATGTCCTATGTACTTTCTAATATTAAAGTCACTTTATAATTTTAAGTTGACTTTATGTAGAGACAAAGTAGAAGGTACAAAAATAACATTAAAGTGACTAGGGTGTCATTAATGAGGGGGACCACATGAAAAGGGGGTCAAGTGAGGGAATGATCTCCACCATTGATCTAGAGAGTTGAGATTTAATCTCAGCGCTTGATCAAAAGGGTTAGGGTTCTCCTAACTTAATGAAGCGAAAAAGGGAGAAAAAGGCTAGGGCTCATCATTCTACATGTGAAGTGTTGAAGAGAAGAGCTGGAGAGGAGTACACTGTGAGAGAGTAGTGGTTGCTTGAAGAGAAAACATACAACATAGGTACCAGGCACGGTCACCATAAATCTGAGTTTCCAGCAGAGGTACCAGGTATGCAAATCAAGGAATTCAGGTAGTGTTGACAAGTCAGAATTCCAGGCGCACATGTATTTTTGTGGAGGGCCAAGAGAGATTCCGAATGAAATTCTTGGAGAAGTCAAAGTTGTTTCTAGCTCGTTTCTTCTGGCAAATATTCAGTCTACAGGCCCGTGTTTTAAGGAGAGTTGTTAGGGAATCTAGCATGCAGGCCGAGGCTAAAGAAGAAGGTTGCCTGCCCCAGATTCGAGGCATGCTTGAGAGGAGGATCCTACAAAACAGAGGCCGAATTCTAAGTAGAGAGTTGATTGTGGTCCTAACTCCAAAGTTGTCAAAGATTTGGAATAGTGAGTCGAATTTACAGAACTAGTGTTGAAGTTGTGACACAAATTCCAAGGACGCAGGCTTGATATTTAAGGGAGATAAGTACATTGATGTGTTAAAGCTATGTAATTATTTACTCTAAGGTAAGCTAATATAATCCTCTCCTTAGTACTGGTTTTCCCCTTGTGGGCTTTTCCGAGGTCAAGTTTGACCAAAAATAAGTGTGTCAAAACTTGTGAATGTTTGTCTATTTATTTTCTCTTAGCCGAAAAAAACAAAAGTAGAGTAGTCCTATAATGTTCCTTTGAATTTTGCATTAAGTTTTACATATTAGCTAACATGTGGGATTGTGGACATTAAACTCTATGCAAAACCATTGAAAAAGGGAGAGCTACAGAGAAACCTTACTATTTCTACAATTGTAATCTTTATACATTTCCAAGTATTATTTTTACTATAGATGGTATTTGTAGAAATTATGGTGTAGATTTGCAATTGCTCATGAAGTTTTAATCAAAATCACAAGACACAAACCTACTCTACTACTATGTGGAATTCAATTCACAATTTACAACATCAATCACAAACATGCAATGAGAAATAACGCACATGCACACAATATTTTTCCAGGAGAAAGCAATATGCTAAAATTCCCTATGCCTACTTGCATTAATTTGATGAATAGAGATGTATTACAATTTCTTTGCTCAACTGAGCACAACCTACAAGTGAATAACCTATCTCTCTGATCACTAAGAAGATTTGACCCAGACTTAGTGAATTTCTAACTCTGCTTGAGCCTCTCTTTCCCTGCTCAATTCCTTGAGAAATTAGGCCCCTATTATTTAGGAATTTCTCCAAAATGGATTGCACAATTCCCAAGGTTGATAATCTGACTGCAAGTAACACTTGTACACTCAAGACTAGTCTACAACTGATGTTACACTGCCTTGGAATCTCCACCACAACTGGGAACAACTCTGACGCAACAACTCGCTATCATAGATGTTGCGTCATAGCTAGCTCGCTGCCACAGGTAGTGCCTCAGTGATGGTTTGCTACCACAGATAATTGCTCAAAAAGGTGCTCTTTCAATCAAAACTTGCCTTGTAACCAAAAAAGTAAAGGGATTGGCTAGGGTGGAATATTTCACCACCGAAATCAATAAGAAATAAAGGGTCTTAAAACCCTCTAAGAGCCTCAACCCAAAAGCCATAAAGAACCACAATCCATCGTGTTCAAAATGAATATCCTCTCTTCCTTATATAAATTCCTACTTTAGGGTTTTCCCTCTTAATTTTAGTTTAGTTTGAGTGGATAACAAGTTTCCCTCCATTTGCCCCAAATTATCTCATGTTACCCAAATAACGTCAAATAATGGGTTCCCCCTTTTGCAAATGACTATAGCATATGGGGTTACATAGGTTACTATGTCCCCCCTTGGGCAATGAGGACATTACAATCCCCCTTCCCGACATTCCTTGTCCTCAAGCAATTGCAAATTCGGATGTTGCAAGTTCTAATCTTGGACATATGTAACCAACTTCTGGAATGGGTTCTGTGCAAAATATTTCCATGCTTCCTCATATGTCATAGGACCATGACGAATGCCAAATGCAGTTATGAGCAATAGGTCAGGACGTTCTACAAAAGACCAGCCTTGAGATCAACTCACAAATACAAGAGCATGACTTATAGTGCTGACTTGAAGATACACTGCAGAATTTAGTTCCTGGGTATTTTCTTTACTAGGAATGTGAAGACAAGAAACAACCCTCTTCTGCATTACATCAAGAATTTTGCAAGTTTCTTCTGCCATGTCCAATTTGGAGCAGTAGCACCAGATTGTACCACAAACATACTTATGCAAAACAGATTCCCTTTCCAACCCTTTCTCTATCAACTCATATGCCACTGATCCTTTGGCACACCGAAAAACACTATCAATTTATGATCTGAATGTTGCTTCAGTTGATAAGTGAATCTTCTTCCTCATCTTCTCCAAAACTTGGGAGGCCCCTTCTTGTATACAGTCTCTGATAGATTCTAGCTGCAATTGAAGAACTTGTTGTGCTAACAAATGCTTGAATGGCTTATATTCTGTAGCCAAGATGGATAGCCCACAAGTTCCCGAAAGACTACCTGATACCCACCGATCGAAGAAAACTTCAATCTTCTTTTGACAAGAGGAATGCTCCACTTGTCAGAGTATTGGCCTCGAATAGATTGCTACCTAGGAGGTGCAGGATGAGAATTTGTAAATAGAACTCCATGAGTCATAATGGATCCAATTATTGATTCAACAAGATGTGTCGCGTCGATTTCATTCAAATATAGTGAGGCTTGTTGCCTTCTTAGGTATTGAATGCTACTAGCCCTAAGAAGGTAGTTAGAATCACTCAAATAAGATATGTTTTTACGAAGGCAGAAAATAAGCTACTATGTCCTCCTTTGGGAAATTAATTGAAAGAGGACATTACACCATTTGGCTGAACCTCTTTCCTTTGATACTGCATTGTCTTGCTAAACCTTCCTTTTCTGATATTGCATTGTCTCACAAAGCCTTCCTACTTTGGCACTACACTTTCCGATATTCTTGTCTTCACAATTTGCAGCCATGTAGAGTTTTAATAAAACTTTGCACCGTATCTTTGCTACAGTTGTACCCAAATGATAATTTGGCATGTTCCTTCTGATGGTCACTTTCCGATATTCTTGTCTTCACAATTTGCAGCCATGTACAGTTTTAATAAACGTTTGTACAATTTCTTTGCCACAGTTGTACTCAAATGATGATTTGGTATGTTCCCTTTTATGGTCATTTCATACTATTTGTTTTTTCTGAGATTGGTAGCAGGTATATCTGGTTTGTTTGTTTTTTCTGAGAATGGCAGCAGGTTGATTTTGAAATGAGTTTGGGCTGTTTGAGGGTCATTTTCTTCTTGTTTTAGAAATATTTCAGGCACTAGGAAATCTTGCATGCACTCATTGGATTTACAATGTTAGTTTTGTAATTGATGTAGAGACCATCATTCATGTTTTGCCCAAATGTTCTATTGGTTAGTTTTTCAGGGTTATAATAACTTTTATTTGTTATGTCTTAGGTTTCATGAACGAGGTAGAGCATTCTCAAGAAATGAAGTGCAAGCACTTCAGATTGGACCTGGTGGATTATTTTTCATTGGTGATGGAATGGGTGAACTTAAGTATGGAAATGGGCTACCTAGACACCTTGAGAGGCTGAGAAGGCCTATAAATTCATGTTGTAATCAACAACCTCAAAGTTGAAATGCTATTGTGAAGCTTTTGCTCTAAGCATCAGTCTCAAGTTGCAAAGCTACTATGGTCACTCCATTTAAAAGTGACCCACCCTCATGATGGCCACATAAGCATCAGCCTCAAGTTGCAAAGCTACTATGGTGACTCCTCCATGTAAAAGTGACCCATGCTCATGATGGCCACATACTTAGCCGTGGCCTCAAGTTGCAAAGCTACTATGGTCACCCCTTGGTGTAAAAGTTACCCATGCTTTGGCAACATACTCAGCAATAGCTTTGAGTTGGAAATCTGCTATGGTCACCCCTGTCAGGCCAGACAGTAACTCCATTTGGCAAAAAAACTGATTCATCTTATTCCATCAGGTATGTTATTGTTATATACAAAAGGGTGTGACTGCTCAGTTCATCTCTTGATGACTGTTCACATTCCTAATTTAATTATTTACATAAATTCACCCAATCGTGAGGATTAGGTGTCAACATTCCCCCCCTTAATCTGAAGGGATGTTGGTGAGTCCAAGCATCGTTCCGAATCTTTCAAGCTTTTCTCTTCCAAGCGCTTTGGTGAAGATGTCTGCAATTTGCTCATTTGTGGAACAATGACGGAGATGGATTGTTTTGGCCTCAACATGATGTCGGATCAGATTATATTTAGTATTGATGTGCTTTGTACGATCATGGAACTTTGGGTTCTTGGCCAACTTTATTGCAAAGGTGTTGTCAATCATGAGTGGAGTTGATTGTATTTGTTTTACCTGCAAATCTTCAAGAATTTTCCTGAGCCACACAATTTCTTTTGTTGCTTTAGCTGCTGCCACGTATTCTTCTTCTGTTGTGGAATCTGCTGGAACTGATTTTTTGTGTGATCTCCAGGAGACAGCTCCTGATCCAAGACTCATAGCATATCCTAAAGTAGATACCCCAGTTTCTTTGTCTCCATCGAAGTCTGAATCAGAGTATCCGATCAAACTGAAGCCGTCCACCTGTGTGTACTTGATTCCAAAGTCTTGAGTTCCCTTCAAGTACTTTAAAACTCTTTTGCAACAGACCAATGTCCCTCACAAGGCTTTTGCATAAACCTAGAGAGGATTCCAACAACAAATGAAATGTCTGGTCTGGTAGTAGTTAGGTAGTTGAGACTTCCTACAATCTGTCTATATTTTGTTGCATCCTCAAATTGCTTTCCTTCAATAGATGTGAGCTTTAAGTTTTGTTCCATTGGAGTAGTAAGAGGATTGCACTTTGTCATGCCAAACCTGTTCAACAAATCTCCAATGTATTTCTTTTGAGAAAGAAATATGGACTTTGGATGTTGGGTTACTTCAATGCCAAGATAGTAATGAACATAGCCCAAATTAGTAATTTCAAAACCTTTCCCCTATTACTTCTTTATGGATGCAATGTAGCTTTCATTGTTCCCTGTCATTAAAATATCATCTACATATACCACAAGATATACAACTATTTTTCCAACTTTCTTGACAAATAAAGTTGCATCATCAAGATCAAAATGACTAAAATTGAGTTTAAGAAGATGCTCAGTTAGTTTTTCATAACAGGCTCGCGATGCTTGTTTGAGGCCATACAAGGACTTCACAAGTTTGCATACTTTATGTTCATGTCCTTTCACAGCAAATCCTTCAGGCTGGGACATAAAAACATTATCTTTTAGATCTCCATTTAAGAAGGCAGTTTTTACATCCATTTGATGGACTTTCCAACCGTTCTGAGCTGCTAGTGCAAAGAGTGTCCGGATGGTGGCCCATTTTGCTGTGGGAGCAAAAGTTTCCTCATAATCGAACCCTTCCTTCTGTGCAAAACCTTTTTCCACAAGCCTAGCTTTGTGCTTGTCAAGTGAGCCATCAGCTTTGTACTTGTTTTTGTAGACCCACTTGCAGCCAATTGGTTTGGTTCCGAATGGAGGATCAACCAGCTTCCAAGTGCCGGTCTTTATGAGGGCATCATACTCCTTTTGCATTGCTTCTTTCCATTCATCATGAGAACCAGCTTGTTTAAAGGAAGTTGGTTCAAATCTGTAGACAAGTTCAATTCACAATCATAAGAAACATCCATATCAACAGGTGAATTAGAGTCATCTACATCACCTCCATTTTGTCGGTTTGAATTTTTGGTCCTTGTTTTTCCAATTTCATCAGGATGAACACTTTCAAGTGTCTTCGTCAGCCACTTTGGGG
>APFE030575427.1:8239-19452 GCA_000404065.3 Pinus taeda
TTTACTATTTATTATTAAGGGCGGGATATTACAATTTTTCCTTTATTAAGCACAGGTCTACTACCCTTTGCTGCTACTGATCATGCTACTCTTTAAGATGTTTCTCTCCTCTAATTTTCTAACCACTCTACAACTATGCCATCTGGTTCATTGATCCTAGAGGAGTGATAAAATAATTTCTATGGACCTTCCTCAGGCCAATGACACGCCTTGTGGATCCAAGGAAATTGCTCTCTCGCACAATTCTCCTTCACCAAGAAATGTGGGTCATACGGATTGAAACTTTAGGTGCCAAAGTTGAATCTCTTGAACCCCTCCATCTCGACCTCAACATGTTCGAGATTCAGTATCTCACGCAACGTAATCTGCAAAGGATGAATGAGCCAAGGTGCCTTCCTCTTCCTGTGTAGTCTTGTTGGCAACCCTATAGAGATGTGATTTGACACCTCTTGCATGATGAGCTTGTCCATGGAAAACTTTGGCAAAACATACAGAGCCTTCTCCACACTATACATCCATATGAAGGTGCCAAGGGGTGAGGCATAAAAATCTACTATGTCAATCAATGCCTCCATCGTTGCGTGCGACATGTAAGGTAAATCTTGCTCAATTATCATTTTGTACACCATGGTGACAAAGCAATCTGAAAATTGTATAAAAAAACCATGGAAGATGCATTCAGAAGAAAATTTGTAATAACTGTGCACAAAGGCTTTTGAAGGTGTCCATGCCCAACCCATGTGTGTGAACTGCTGCCAGGCACAAACTGCATCCATAATGTAAGAATACATGTATATCTCTGCATGCTAACCCTTCGACAGATGTCAAGCTTCTGTAACTTGTTCCTTCAACCTGAGAGCCAACATGTCAGAGTAGTTGCAACTTTTCAATTGATCCAACGTAATCACCCAATCTACGGGAAGGTCTTTGTGCTATCTTGGCTATATAAGTGGCACGCAAAGATGACCAAGTACTGATATGCCCTCTGTAGTCTCTTCGTTTTGTAAACCTAGCTGGGCATTGTCCTGAACTTGGTAGGCTCTTTTGCCCAACTCTCCATTGTGATCACCGTCTCTGGCAAGTGATAAATTTCCTTAAATTCCTTCGCCCTAAAGGTAGCAAGTTGTGTTCCGCTAGCACTCGTCAACACCACTGTATCAGGATCAATATGCAAGACAATTGAGTGGATCATGTCCATGCATGGAAACGCGGGATACTTGCATGCAATTTGGTACAAGCCAGACTTGTGAATGGTGACATAGACCCTACGCTCTTCCAGATTTTCCTCAAATGTGCCTAAGAATGTATCATTAATCTCCTGCTATTTCATCATGATATCTTTGTCTATGAACAACTTGGTGTCTTCGTAGATAGGGAAGCTCATAGATACTTGTTCAACTACATCCCTAGTTTTGCTCTCGACGGTGTCCTTTCACCCTCCTCTCTTGGAGGAAATTGAACCTGTACTGCTGAGAAATAGGCAAACATGTGTGATACCTGGAGACAGTGAAAAAATCATGGCAAGAAATCTATTAGTTCAAAACCAAAAGCAACTTGAGCACTGACATGCAACATACCCGGGTGACTGTCTAGGAATATTGTGTAATTTTCACCGAGAGTGTGGGAGAGTGACTACCAAAAAAGCGTAGGGCACATTTAGGGCTATCAAGTGGCTGACTCACTGTTGGAAGTGCACAATTCACAGTCCAGCATGTCCTTCTAAGGACTGAAACTACGCAATGCGTAGTTTCAGTCAACAATGACATGCAAAGCCAACAAACTACATAACACAATGTTTGGCACTAGGATGACACTGCCTCCCAGAATTGCGTAAAGCAAGCCTAGAGTCCAGTATTGGGCCAGATTTGTGCAAATTTTGGAGGGAATGAAGAGCCTTCACTCTCACAGATGCGCATTGCTAGTTGGGCAAGGCAAAGGTTCTGGCCAAGGCAGCGCAGACCCACCGATTGGCGACTGAAAACATGAAAATTTTTGAATTCATGGTGAACCTAAGTGTAAACAAGAGTGGATGATCATGCATGCAAACAATGAGTGCAAGATTCAAAAAATGGGAAAACAACCATGTGTTTGGAGCAAGTCACTACAATGACAACTGTTAGTGTAGAAACATTGGCATGCACGTGACATCAATGATATGCAATGAAAAACTTAAAACAACGCTCCTACAAGCTAACATGCATTAAAATGATAGTAGGCATTCAACAAAACCAAGAAAACAACATTCATACATAGCGAAATACAAAAAGATATAGAAAAGAAGCAAAAGACATGAAAAGTAGACTTACCTACATGATGATGAATCTAGAGTGGAACGTCCACATCACTACCTCGAGAGATGATACTTCATCTAGTATTACTCTCCTCAACTCTTCTCTGGCGGATGTTGTAACCTATTCTCCTCTCTACTTGGCCTCTTGTAACTCTTTAGCAATATGCTCATTATCAGTTATAAAGAATCTAACACTTGAGATGGTGGATTCATCATATTCTTTGGTAGCATTCTCTAATACTGTTAGATGCTTGTGCACATCGAATACAATGACTCATTTTTCAAACTGTGTAGGAGATATGTGAACATCTGGAGTGGGTACTCTGCGTGACTACACAAATCTGTGTTGCGTCTCGTCGAATGATATGTTGTACATCTCTGCCTCCATATTGTTTTCAAGTATCTATGTGTCTCCTTGATCGCTTGGTACTAGCTCTGCTTCTAGATGTGGTGAAGTCGGGTGGGCGACCTCTTAGTATTAATACATGAGGTCAATATCCTTATTTGACTCTAGCTGAACCATATGTGTATCCATCTACTATAGAATATGTTCAATTTCTTGAGCTAAGTATTGCTCCTATGATTGCTCACCCTGTTTTCTCTATGCTAACTACTTGGATGAGTCTATAACCTGTATTGGTACAGTTTCATCAATCTGTGAATGTTGCACCTCCTTATGTACCTACTCCTAATGCACTTCCTTCTCTCTTTTGTGTAGCTCCTATTCTTCCCTGAGCTACTGCTTCAACTCCTGCAACTCCTTTTTTGTTTCCTCTATCCTCAGTTTCTCTCTTAACCTTTACGATATCATCTTGCCACGTTGATGCCTCTTCACCTCAATCTCTAAATTTACTATCAACACAAGTGTATCTACTTTGAAATTATAGTTTTGTGATGCCTCCACAATGTAAACAACCTTTATTTTGCCTTTGTCACACGCAGGTCTACTACCCTCTACTGCTACTGATCATGCTGCTCTCTGAGATGTTTCTTTCCTCTGCTTTTCTAAACACTCTACAACTATGTTGACTGGTTCATTGATCCTGGAGGAGTGATAAAAAAATTTCTATGGATCTTCCTTAGGCCAATGACATGCCTTGTGGATCGAAGGAAATTGCACTCTCGAACAATTCTCCTTCACCAAGCAATGTGGGTCATACGGATTGAAACTTTAGGTGCTAAAGGTGAATCTCTTGAACCCCTCCATCTCGACCACAACATGTTTGAGATTATGTATCTCACGCAACCTAATCCGCAAAGGAAGAGTGAGCCAAGGTGCCTTCCTCTTCCTATGTAGTCTTGGTGGAAACCCTATAGAGAAGTGATATGACGCCTCTTGCATGATGAGCTTTGTCCATGGTAAACTTCGGTAAAACATGTGGAGCCTTCTCCACACTGTACATCCATATGAAGGTGCCAAGGGGTGAGCCATAAAAATCTACTATGTCAATCAATGCCTCCATCGTTGCCTGCAACATGCAAGGTGGATCTTGCTCAATTATCATTTTGTACACCACGGTGACAAAGCAATCTGAAAATTATATAAAAAATCAATGGAAGATGCATTCAGAGAAAATTTTGTAATAACTATACACAAAGGTTTTTTAAGGTGTCCATGCCCAACCCATGTGTGTGAACTGCTTCCAGGAACAAACCGCATCCATAATTGAAGAAGACATGTATATCTCTACATGCTAACCCTTCGACAAATGTTGAGCTTCTGTCACTTGTTCCTTCAACCTGAGAGCTAACATGTCAGACTAGTTGCAACTTTTCAGTTGATCCAACGTAATCACCCAACTTGGGGGAAGGTCATTGTGCTCTCTTGTCTATATAAGTGGCATGCAAAGATGACCAAGTACTCATATGCCTTCCGCAGTCCCTTCGTCTTGTGAACCTAGTTGGGCATTGTCCTAAACTTGTTTGGCTCTTTTGCCTAGCTCTCCATTGTGATCACCGTCTGTGGTAAGTGATATATTTCCTAAAATTCCTTCACCCTAAAGGTAACAAGTTGTGTTCCACTGGCAGTTTTCAACACCATTGTCTCAGGATCACTATGCGAGACAATCGAGTGGATCATGTTGATGCATGGAAACACGAGATAATTGCATGCAATTTGGTACAAGCCAGACTTGTGAATGGTGACATAGACCCTGCGGTCTTCCAGATTTTCCTCAAATGTGCCTAAGAATGTATCATTAATGTCTTTCTATTTCATCTTGATATCTTTTTCTATGAACAACTTGGCATCTTCGTAGATAGGCAAGCTCATAGATACCTGTTCAGCTACATCCCTAGTTGTGCTCTCGACGATGTGCTTTCACCCTCCTCTCTTGGAGGAAATTGAACTTGTACTGCTGAGAAATAGGCAAACATGTGTGATACCTAGAGACAAAGAAAAAATCATGGCAAGAAATCTATCAGTTGAAAACCAAAAGCAACTTGAGCACTGACATGCAACATATCCGGGTGACTGTCTAGGAAGATTGTGTAATTTTCACCGAGAGTGTGGCAGAGTGACTACCAAAACTATGTAGGGCACATTTTGGGCTATCAAGTGGCTGACTCACTATTGGAAGTGCACAATTCACATTCCAGCATGTCCTTCTAAGGACTAAAACTATGCAATGCGTAGTTTCAGTCAACAATGACATGCAAACCCAGCAAACTACATTGCACAATTTTTGGCACTAGAATGACATTGCCTCCTAGAATTGCACAAACCAAGCCTGGAGTCCAGTGTTGGGCCAGATTTGTGCAAATTTTGGAGGGAATGAAGGGCCTTCACTCTCATAAATGCGCATTGCTAGATGGGCAAGGCAAGGTTCCGGCCAAGGTAGCGCAGACCCGCCGATTGGCAACTGAAAACATGAAAATTTTTTAATGCATGGTGAACCTTAAGTGTAAACAAGAGTGGATGATCATGCATGCAAACAATGAGTGCAAGATTCAAAAAATGGGAAAACAAGCATGTGTTTGGGGCAGGTCACTGCAATGACAACCGTTAGTGTAAAAACTTTGTCATACATGTGACATCAATGAGATGCAATGAAAAACTTAAAACAATGCTTCTACAAGCTAACATACGTTAAAGCGATAGTAGGCATTCAACAAAACCAAAAAAACAACATTCATACATAGCGAAATACAAAAAGATAATGTTATCATCTCCCGAGTATTCCTCTCGAATATAATTCTTCACATTCCTCTATTTTATGCATGGGATAAAATAACTCATATAACTGGTACTGATTCTTATGTGCAGTTTGATTTCACATCAAGTGTTGTAACACAGGGAAATCTTGAATTCTTTGTCACTACAATTGGTAATGAATTTATGTACACCGGGGGAGCTACAAAACAAATCATCTCCAATTTTGTCCTCTATGTTTGCAGTTACGCTCTTTGCCATATCAATAACTATAAAGGCATTTATTTCTTATTTGCAAGACTGCAACAAATTTACCGAACTGCTTTGATGCCACACATGTTTTCAACGGAGTAATGACCATCAAAATTTTTTCTAGAGGATCACAAATTTATTATAAAGTAATTTTGAGAAAAGTTCCACCATTTTAAATAACTTTGTAATATGGATTCCTACTGGTAAAAGAGAGAAGATATGATATACTATCCTTGAGAAACTCAGGGATCCAAATTTATACCATATTGTTTTATCACAATTGTAAATAACTCAGTCGTAGCTGAGAGGTTTGGGTGGGTTTGAAAAACCCTTAGGATAAAAATGACCCTACGTAAACAAAATCTGGCAAGGAAAATTCGTCTAAATTGTCATGGTCTTAGCAACCTCATACAGGACGCATCCCTAAGAGCATCATTTTGAGTACAAACAACCGGTGCACCTTCCTCTGAATGGCAAACGAAAACTCACACTGCTAGAGAACAATTTGTATGTTTCCAACTAAACTAGATAATCCGTCCTGAGGATCGAGCTCGCTCACTCATTTATTCGTAGCCACAATGCATCGGAAGATAGAGAACTCATTCAAAGACGGGATAAACATTATCCACCCTTCCAGATTTTTATCCTTGCACGTTTTTGTTCATCACATGGCTAAGGTTGATGACGCCCATGAGGATAACCATGGTGTGTCGTGTCATTTAACAATAATCTCTATCCAACTAAGGTTGATGATGCCCATGAGGATAACCATTATCCAACCCCATTGCATTTGTTGCCAACTCGGTCAGCCATCGAATGCCTTCAAATTTGCTGCAAGGCAACTGAAAACACTGCATTTGACAAAGGAAACAGTAGTCATCAACGTGATTTTCTCCATCTTCTCATAGTCGAAAAAAACGCTTCTAACATAATCAACAAAAAAATGACAGCGCACGAGGGATAAAGCATCACACCAAGGATAACGACAAGCGCATCAAGCGCCCAGCCCCAAGGGAGGAGCAACAGTATGGTGAATCACACATTTTTGTACGGCTAGTCTCCCTATAATTGTACATATGATTAAAATAATTTAATTAGCTAAAATTTTCTCCAAAAAAAATTAACAACCACCACCTCACAACCTACATAGCTTGCGCAGAAGCCTGGTCCCCATCTGAATTTGAAGTTCAGATGACAGTTCTTCTTTCATTCGGTGGAAACCATGTTCGCTCTTATTTGGTCTGGTTTAAATAGCAAAACCTCAAATTTGAGTGATGAGAGGATCATGGACGGAAAGGAGTGGAGTTTGGTTTAGTGAGAGAATAAGTTTTCCCCGGATGGAAAGAAATGGAGTTGAATTTTTCAAAGGTTCTAACTATGAACAATATCAAAATTGTTTAGATGAGTTTCCAAAATAACCCTTTTACATATCAAGATTTCTGGAAAAAGTAATTTCTGGAGAAATGACATGGTCTTGACTTCCTCCTTCATTCTTGTTGATTTCTAGAACGAGATAAATGTTGACCCATTGCTTAGAAGTTCACGGAGCACAACGACATAGGAGGCATAGATCATCAGAACCTTTCTCGGAATTTAACTCTCAAGTCTTCGATTGATGTGGATTTTTGGTCAAGAAATCAACGTAATGGATGAGTATTGAGACATGGGCCCTCCGTGAAGACTCCATCCATATCTAAACATGTGCATTAAAGCCTTTATAAAGAAACTCACAAACATCACTGAACTCATAGCCTTGATGACACAGAGGCTAGGTTTACTTTTTTCCAATTACACAATAGGTCACGTAGGAGCAAATATAATTGTTTCTACCCAATAGTTCGTTACTCTAGATATAGAGGTATATAGTTAGAGATTCGTTACTATAATGAGACTGTAGTCCAACCATTATGCTGCGCCCCCAAGAGTTATTTAAATAACCTTTTAGGAACTTAAATAATGATATAATTAATATCCACTATCTAGTGATCCGATGGGCTAATTTTGTTTTTAAACAATCCCTTTATGCAATTAGTTACTTGTTTTACAAGAATAGAGGAGCTCTCCCTCCTTATTAAAATACTACTTTTGCTAACTCAAATCCATCCTGTTAAACAACCTTAGCTCGAAATTTCATTACTTGTGAGAATCATTATAACATTTACATGGCATGGCTTATAGTTTGTACTCCAACCTATTTAATTTCAACCTTATGGCTTATCGATTATTTTTCTTATAGAAATTTTATAACTAAAACACGTCATTGAAGCCTCTTATCTCTTAAGAAGATAAACCTCATTCATACCTTAGAGAGGTGGATTGGTCCATAGGACAGAGTGTTTGAACTACTAGCTCTGACACCATTTGTAACATACCACCTTAGCCTAGTCTGAAAATTAACTACTAGGCTCTCATTCTTTCAAATTTTCTTCATTTACAATTAAGATTCAACTGTCATCACCAATATATTTATTTCATCATTATATGATCATTATTATTCATGCAATGATACTCACATTCTTATCAATTGAACGACACCAAAAGTGGATACATGATGTGGAAATTTAGGTTCATCGATAAGACTTGTATGTAAGATCAACCATTAAGCATAATTCACAATTTGGAGAAAGGAATTAATCATAGCATGCAATCATTAAAACTCTTTGATGAATGCACACAAGCATTAACAAAACATTTCTTTGAGTCTACTGTAACTAGCATGACTATGAATCATGATCATAGTCGTACAAGAATAGTCAAAAGGGTTAGTGATATAACTCTTATGCAATAGGAAAAAATAACTAAACTAGCCTCATTGGATACAATTATTATGACATGCATGGCATAGAGAATCCTGAATAATCGACTCTAAAGTTAGAAGCATTATTCCATATTTGTTTCAGATGCACCAATGTCTGATGCGTAAATAGTTTCCATTTTAAACCAGAGATATCACATAATGTTAGGGCTATACTATGATCAATTTTATATTCAATACCTATCTCAAACATCCATATATGATCATCTCATAAACAAATATAGTACAAGAAATTACACTTATTGATAATGGTCACATATAGGTTCTACCATGAGTAAGGTGGCTCCTTGGCCCAAGTATTAACAAATGTGTACTATGCTTCTACCTCTAACTTTACTCTTGATTGCAATAAGAGTCACATGGATAAAAATTCCATCATGCTCAATTAAGGATAACTCAACCATCCATAAATCTGATCTGAATGATTCCACAACATAAAAAGTAAGGAGTAAACATACTTTATTTCCCATGAAAATGAATCCAACTAAATTAGAAGAGAAAACACCGCTTGGAAAATGGAGCACCACCACCCAAACTAGAACTGACGTTTCCAGTTCACCCTCGAGAAGAGGTTCTTTCCATCGATGAATTGACTCTTGTTGATCTCTGCAATGGGTATTTAAAAATACCCTCTTTCATGATATGGTTTCCATTAGTAGCATCCTGCTTTTATGGATCTTTTTATCAATTTTCCTATGCTTACCTTAGAAAATCTTGCCTTTTTCTCCCCCAAGGCTTTTCCTCATTAAATATTTCCTTTCTCTCCAACAAATCTTTTATGTTTTTCTCAATTTATATTTATCTCCAATCCATCCAGCTTATCTAGAATTAAATCTAGAAGCTTTATCATGAAATAATTTTGCTTTCCCATTCACCAATGGGATTTGGCAAGAATCTCATCTCTTGGTGTCTCACTTTTCCAAGTGATTAATTTATTTTATTTATTTAATAATGAATTTTTTACTTTCCACATCAAACCAAGCTTTTCTTATTTTAGGTTTGCAAAGTTTTACGCACAAGAGAGGGCTGTTACATAAGTAGCTTCAAATACCAAACTATTCCTTCTAATATACTACTAAATTATAGTCCCAACATGATTATCACTTCCAATGATTAGTTTCTATAAATAAAATATGCAAGGACAAATGTAATTAAGAAGAATCAAGATCTAGTTATGTACTAAGGTCACTAGTGATTTCATATTAGATATTGTTTCCCTCTTGGTTATTGATGAAATGGAGCAACATCTTGATTATTAACTACATGGTTTTTATGGGCACACCATCTCCAAATATGCAACTATGTGGAGTGGTTGAAGAATCCATCCTCATAAGAAGCTCTTAAATACTTAACACAAAATGGACATAACAAACAAGAAAATATACATGGAAAAGTGCATCAATGCATGAAGAATGGTTGGTATTTATGTTGACAAAGTATTGCATATGATATGATGTTGTATGAGATCCGCAAAACTTTTCACCTCCTAATATTAACTCTTTGTCATCACTTGTTTTTATAGTGGTTAGAACATTCTCTGTAGGTTGTCACTCCTTTCTCTTTCAAATTCATGAACAATCACTTAAAAATAATGTAATGCACTAAAAAACATTAAAGGGAAAATACTATCAATTTCCTCCATCAAAACCAAAAGCGAGGAAATACTATCTACTAAAGGAATTTCCGCAAAAATGAATGGCACCATTGTTTGGGGCATATGTTAAAATATTCCTTATGTCATGGTTATTGCAATGGTACCCCTCTTTCGTATGCCATTTTTTGTGGACCCACCTACCCTATTATTGCTCATCTTTTTTCCTTGCCAAAATTCACACTATTCACTTATACATAACTCTTCGGTAAGACTTTTTATGTGGACAGAGTCACCCCCTTCCACAACTCCCACATCATTAGCCCCACCTTACCATCACACTATTTATTGTGCCCCTCTCCAAGTGGAAACCTACAACAAATATTATAACAGCTCCATTACCTCCATTGAAAATAAATTTTCCATGTTGCAAACTGACTTCCAAGAATCCCACTCTAACACTGAAGGAAACCCTAAATCACTTAATTCCCAACTAGCAAGATTTCAACACCACAATAATTGTTTCCTTGCACTAGCCCTTTCTACCTAAATCAAAAACCCTAGCCATTTAGTGTCCTCTATTTTACTTTAGTAAACTATGTCAAGTTAATTTCAAGCATTTAGGTACTTTACTTCAAACTCAATGCTTGTTTTGAATGTCCACAGAGGTTCATATTTTTACTCTATGTTGTGGTACATTAATCCTAAATTACCTATAATTAATTTTATTTTCTCAAACGTTTTCACCATTATTTATATGTAATTTATAGCATAATACATTTATTTTATTTAACCAAATTTTATTATAATTTCATTTCCACTTATATTTAAGTTTTTGTAATGGATTATCATAGGCCATTAAGATCTATAAGCTTTTCTACTCCTTATATTCAAGTTGTTATCAAATATCAATAGTTTCGGAGGTACCAACATAGATCCATATTAATTCCAACACTAATCTACTAACCATGCAAACCACTTTTTAAATGCAAAACTTGAGAAAATGTTTTCACCTCAAAAAAATTAATTCCTATAGGTTATCAATAGATCAAAAGTTAATATCAATATATGCTAATTTTCAGGGAATCATTAATAAATTATTTTAACTATAATA
>APFE030575433.1:5396-44488 GCA_000404065.3 Pinus taeda
AACCAGATCATTTAAGAATACAAGCTCATAACTGTTTCTAAAGAAAACATTGAAAAACGCAGAAATTGAACTTAAGGTATATTGGAACAAATCTTAAGCTATTCTTTTTTCCTGCAATTTAGAAAGGTGGAAAGTGGTAAAAAACATAAAATAAAACAAAGGGGAGGAACACTTATTGGATCATGTAGAAGCACAGGAATTCCGTGATCATTCCTTGGCAAAGAGAAAACAGCAAGTTGTTTCGCAATCCATGCTTTCAGCAATCTTTGATTATGGAAAAATATGACAGTTACAGTGCGAGTCTTTGCTCAGAGAAAATGCTGGAAAGAAGACTGACCAACAACTACTACCAACCAACCAACCCTTCACAATATCGCTTAGGGTGGTATTTATAGACAAAATATCGGAAAGACATCATTACAAGTGACCTTGACAGGTCTGCTTAGAACTCTTCAAAAATCTAAATGTTGCTGGAATTAAATGCAATTAAATCTTTTTGGTTGCGCTGGGGGCAACTGGATCGGAACAGGTGACGAGGTGGCCCTTGGGGACCAGATGCGGTGCTGCTGGAGTGAATGAGCTTCGGGGCTGCAGTTCGGCTTTGGTGCGAATTGAATGTGCAATTATTGTGATTTGAGAGCTTCAAGTAGTTTCGCTCTCCTTCTATGAATCTGCTGGAAGATATTCAATTTTCTCTTGCTTTGGGCCGCTGCTCAAGATATTCTCTGATACACTTTGCCGCTACATTGATGATTTCCACCGTCGAATGATACTCTTTGACACGCTTGATGCCTGGTGATTTGATCTGATACACTTTAAACTCTGTGACTGATCTGCTGTTGTCTTCAAACCGGATCCTTTGGCACGATTGGGCGATTTTCGGGCTCTTTCGGTGCGCAGTGGGCTCGGCAATCAGAAGATTCCCTGAAGATTCCTCGAAATGGCCTATTTCCCGTAGCGATGCGCGAATAGTGCTTCGCGCTATTCGCGCATCGGAAACTGCCTCTGTTTCTTGATCTGGAGCTCTGAAGTGCGACTTTTCTTCCTGCGCGAAGCTTTTTCGGCTTTTCTGGCTTCTGACGTAAGCATGGCGTCGGCTGTACGGCAGATGACGTTAGCTGTGGGTCCCTGGTACAGCGCGACGTGGTGAGATAGTGGATGGACTGTGGTGAAGAGACTCCGATACGATATCGCGATATCGCGTCAGCGGGGAAAGAGGGGGATCATTGGGTTGGGCATTTGGCGCTTGCGACTGCCGATATGCGATATCGCGATATCGCATCGGTGGAGACGGAGAGGTGAATGGATTGGACACTCGGCGTTTGCGATCGTCGATCGCCGATTTCGCGATATCGCATCGGCGGGGGACGGATGGGCAATGTTTTGCATGAATTGAGAGTGCGAGGTTGAGACGCGAAAACGGTTTTGAGGAGAAAAGGTAAGTAAGTGGGTGTGAAGGGCTTTTGAGGTTTCGGAAGGGGTCCGACTACCTCGGGGAATTTTATACTTTGGAAGGAGTCCATCGTATTTGGGAGGTGGTTTGGGGGTCGGTTTCTTGCTTAGCTTCTGATAAACTGAACAATCCCTGGGAGTCGCTATGGATATTTTTCAACCAGGGGGAGGGATATTACATAGGGGGATTTCACTTAATATTAATAAGGGGACAGGAAGAATAGGGAGCTAAATAATAATGTTAGTGGTTAATATGGAGATGGCAAGAAAGCGCCAAGTTCGGGAGAACTTAGGCTGACACAAGGGGTAGGACCATACTTCGGGAGAAGATATGGAACAACTATGAGCAAAGAAGATCTTTACTCAAGCCAGTGTTTATGGAGATGATGAACTTAAGAGGAGTCAAGCAGATCTTGACTCTTTTGGGGATGTTAGTTAATGATTGGGGAAAACAGAGAAGGGGAGTTAGTTATGCCTCATTTGAGCCTTTTTGCTTTCAAATCTTTGTTGATTATGTTCCGCATGATATGATGCCTGAAAACTTGGAACTGGTCAGCAATTCAACAACCTCAGAACTACCTACCCAGCCTACTTGCCTAGCATTTTTTCTTCTTTTGCTTGGGGGTGCACTTAGACTTGCAAACCCATCATACATTTTTCTTTTGATGCTTTCCTATCTACATACTACCCTTATTTCTTCCAGAGCCCAGATTAAGTTGTTGGGCTCTTCTGATTCTCGACCTATCTAAGGATATGCCAAGATTAAACTGTTTGGACAGATTTACAATCTCTATATTCTAAAACAGGAAATTTAAACCTAGGGAGACCAAGATTAAACTGTTTGTACCTCCCTTTGACTAAAGTAGCGATACCGGGATAACTTTTCAAAATTTGAAGGCAATTGAATGAACTTGAAGTAGCCTTCTTCATTTGGAGACTGTTTGAGAAAATATGGAGCATTGCAGCAAGCACAGTACGACATATTTGGCCTGTGAAATGCCAATCATGAAAAAAGCATACCTGCTGCAGCATGAGCTAACAGTGGGGATTTTCCATTCCTTTATGGATTTAATTTTGTTAGGGTCTACCTTAACACCCTTATGAGATACAATATGACCCAAATATTCTACTTCTTGTACCCTAAATAAACATTTGGAGGGTTTTGCATGCAATTATTCTCCCCTAATAGTTTGAGCACCCTGTCAACATGTTAAACACGATCTGTCGAAGACTTGTTGTAGATTAATATATCGTAAAAAAATACTAAGACAAATTTTCTAAGGAAGGGTTTGAAAATGAAATTCATCAAACCTTGAAATGTGGAAGGTAGCTAGTAAGACCAAAAGGCATACCAAAAAATTCATAATGACCTTCATGAGTTGTGAATGTTGTTTTCAGAATGTATTGTCTTCATTCTTATTTGATGAAATCCCGCATGAAGATCTAGCTTGGTGAAGTAAATTTCTCCATTTAGTTCATCCAACAATTCATCAATGACTGTAATGGGATATTTATCTTTAATAGTGAGCTTGTTGATATCTCTATAATCCAGACACATACGCCATGACCCTTCCTTCTTCTATTTTAATTTTGCATTTCAGTGACAAATTCCAATCATTGGACTAGATTCCTCATTCCAAGAGGATCAAAATTGACATTTTAAGCACTAGATTTGGATAAGGGAAAGTGCATTTTTGAAGTGAAGCCCACAATGTCACATTTGATCAAGTCAACCTAAAGGACAAATTGTCCCTCCTTCAATGCTTATATATTCAAGTCACCTCAAGCTAAGTTGGACATAACTCAACACAATCATCTCTTATCTATTTGGTTTGATACTTCTAAAAATTGCAGGTCATCTCTTCACATGTGCAAGCAAGAGGAAGGAGAAATTTCAGGGGCATGAAATCTACTTTGATTAGAACTTTGACTAATGTTGACTTTTGAAGAATGGGCATGTTTTGACTCATTTTGACGTGGGTTTTTGGAATGTTTTGGAGAGCCGAATTTTGGGGCGCAAAAATCTAGAATTTATGGACACTTCAATTGTATTTAATTATGTAATGTTTCCACTTTTTAACACTCTGAACTAATGCATACAATTATTTATCATATGTAGGATAGTTAACTACTGATGATGTGAATGTCTCAGAATGAAAGCATATAGGCTTTCTATGCTGCATCAACACTTCCCCTGTGGCATATTCACTTGCATCTATCTCGATCTCAAATGGATGTTGAAGATCTGGTAGTGCTAGTACTGATGTTGTACTGATCCTTTCTTTTAATGTGTCGAAGGTTTTCTACTATTTCACTCTTGTCAAAGCATGTAAAGGAGCTGCAATCAAAGAAAAGTTAGCAATAAACTTTATCCAATATTGTGCTGCCCCTAAGAAACTTTTAACTTTTGTAGCAGTGTTGGGCTTAGGCCAATTTACAATGATTCGACCTTAAAGGGATCTATCTTAAATTCATCACCCCCTACAATATAACCCAAATAATTCAGAGATGTTCTACCAAATTCACATTTTGACAGTTTTACATAGAGATTTTCTCTTTTCAAAACATCTAAAACCTGCTTTACATGCTTTACATGTTCATCCCATGTTCTACTGAAAACAAGAATATCATCTAAATAGACTATTAGAAAATCATCAATGAATGGTATAAATACATCATTCATGACTCGCATGAATATAGTTGGAGAATTAGTTAAGACAAAAGGCATAACCATCCATTCATAGAGTCCTTGCTTTGTTTTGAAAGCAGTCTTCCATACATCCTGTTCTGCAACTTTGATCTGATGGTAGCTACTTCGCGAGTCCAATTTAGAGAAGTAAACTGCATCTTTTAATTGATCTAACAAATCATCAATACAAGGAAGAGAATAACAATTCTTTATTGTGATTTTATTTAATGCTCTAAAATCAATGCACATTCTCCATGAATCGTCTTTTTTTCACACTAACGTAATAGGTGATCCACATGGTGATGTGCTTGGTCGAATAAACCCTTGATCGAGCAACTCCTATACCTACTTCTTTCTCTCTGCATTCTCTAGAGCTGATAACCTATACATTCCAATGTTAGGTAGTGGAGCATCTTGCTGCAAATAAATCTCATGTTCTATCCCTCGCTTGGGTGGAAGCCCTTTAGGCTCTTAAAACATAATATCATAATCGTAAACAACTTTAACTAGATTTGCTTTCTATTTAGGATTACAACCTTGGAAAGCATCAGATTTATCAATATCCTTTGCTTATACAGTCATAAGTAAAAATTGTTTACTTGAATTCACAATTCTTTTCATCTGTCCTGAATTTATGAGAGAGAAATTATCTTTGAGTTTATGATCCCTTATAATATATTCAATTCCATCCTTAGTGAGTTGATACTTATTCTCAGTTCGATAGAAGATAGAATTTCTATCGTACAAGTATGGACTTCCTAATACAATTCCACATATGTCCAATGGGACTATGTCTAACTCAACCTCATCTACAAATTTTGACCTAATAGCAAAATGAAGTTTACATTGTTTTGTAACTTGTAGCTTAGTTTTATCACACACCCAACCTAATGGATATGGATTTTTATGAGGTTTGTTTCTAGACCCAACTTCTTTACAATTGCTTCAGAAATCAAATTAACTTGTGACCCACTATCAAATACTGTATCAATTTTAGTATGCTTGAAAATGAATCTAATGTGAAATAGCTTATTTCTTTTCCTCTCATCATTATCATTATCAACCAAATGTGAAGAAGTACTTGTAGATGCTTTAGAATATTTACCTATTATACGTGTAGTTGTAACCGTTGTCTCGTCACCTGAATCTGATCCCAAGTCCTTTTGAATAGCAGCAACATTCTTCTGCTCTTTACTCCCAAACTTCTTAGGCTTCAATTCTGGATGTAATGACTAGCAGTGTGCCTTATTGTGACCTTCCTTCTTACAATAAGTGCATGAAGGTTTATCTTTCTTCACAGTCTTTGTTTTCTTCTCCTTTCTTCTTGCCTTCATTCTTGCTTTCAATAGGTTTGGGTGATTTCCCAACATCAAGGGTTACATTTTTTCCTCTAGCTTCTAGATGAGTTGCTTGGACCGATACATCATCTAAGCTAGTTGGATTAAACATAAGTATGGTATGCCTCAAATAACTATGAAGAACAACTATGTATTTCAACAATGTCTCTAGTGATTCCAGTGATATGCCTAATGTTAAAGCTCTCTTACAGAATTCCTTATTATAACTTTGAACACTTTGACCTTTTAATTGACATAGTGTTTGCCAACTCATCATTACTTGTTGCATATAAGCTAAAGGATAAAATTTCTTTTTAATAGCAGAAACAAATTCATTCCAAGTTGAAATGATTTTACCATGCTTTTTGAGATCTGCTTGTGTCTTGCCTTCCCACCATAAAAGTGTGATTCCTCCAAGTCGAAGGCTAGCAAGCTAGATCTTCTTCCTTTCTGAAACAACTTTCTGCACCCTGCAATACACTTCAATTTGTCTTATCCAATTATCAAGTTTTACAGCGTTAAGTTCTCCATCATAAATTGGCAAATCAAATTTTACATCTAATTTGATCAAAGAGGATTTCTTCTTCTTCTTCTTAGAAGGACTAGATTTATGAGAAGAAGAGGATGATGATGACGATGATGGTGGTGATGGAGGAGATAGTGGAGGAATCATTTTTCCCTTTCCCTTATCTTCTTGATCTTTAGGTGATGAATTTCCTTCATCTTTGTTCTTATTAAACTCGCGATACATCTCTTCCACCATTGCATGTATCATCATGAAACTATCTAGAAATTTAGATTCTGACCCAAGTGGGGTTCATCCGCCATCCTTCTTTGTGAAAATACCCTTCCAATCTCTGGATTCACCTCAACAAGTTCACCTTCACCTCGTCCAAGTCTTAACCTAGTAATCATTAAAATCTTCACATAATCTTGTAGACCTTAAAAATATTGCTACTCTGATACCACTTGATCCGTTAATGAAAAAGTATTATAGACTTTATGTGAAGTTGCTTATGTTACTTAGTGCAATGGATCGAAAAGATTGTGAATAATATAAACACATGAGCAAATTGAAAATACATTCAAACACATCAACATAGAAAAATTTAATAAAGGAGTTCACCAGACTTCCTGGCTATGTCTCCTAGTCCTTTAGCTTCCAGTGTTGACCGCTTTATTTTGTCTTCAAAATGTTGTTACAGGTATGAGCTCAAAAACAGAGACTCAAATGAGAAAATGGACCTCACCATTACATTCAACTCGAAATTACGAGTCAAATGAGTATAAAAATGACCATATTTGGCCACTGTGACCTCCAGACCCCTTGGAGAAATCCAAAACTGCCTTTGTCCGTGCGAAACCACCTTTTGCTGACAAAAATTTCCTCTGCTCGCACAAAATTGCCTCGGTCTGTGCGCTGGTGGTTTGGTTGTTCGACACCTACATAAAGTTTAAAATAATTTTTGGCACTTGGTTTTCCAAGCCGCACCCTTGGCATTGTAGTTATCGGACTGCCTTGAAGTCGTTACATATATATGGTTTTGGTAGGTCGAGGGTTCGAAACCCCCACCCGACCATTCCATTGTTGGTTATGGTAACATTGTATATGGTATATATTATATGTTTGGTGGTGATATATGACTATGGTTCAGACTATAGAACTTCGCTTATCGTTGCTTGTTATATGGTTCAGTTGATTCATATATGGTGTATGGTTTAACACTACCCATTGCATGTGGGATATTTCATCAAGAGGTTCGGCGGCCGGTGGTTGACCTCAATCGTCGAACTTTTATTCCGGAAACAACCCGTAACACCATAAATACAATGTCATCCCGAATCTTAACAAGTCCCAACATAGCTCATCCGGTGCGGTTCTCCAATGAAAACTTAGCCATTTCAGGAGGTCAGGGGTTTGATCCTCCTTGATCCCAAAAATTTTGGAAATAAGGCCAGATTGGGCAAAATCCGAGCTGCCACATGTCAGCACTGGATTGGCCCATTTCAACTAATCACATCGGGACATGTCACCTCCTCTACTAATGTCATCCATGACAAGTAGTGTATTCTCGGGATGACACGTGTCTTGCTGACATCACCCTATTGACCATTGACCATTGACCATTGACTGTTAACCTTTGATTTTTTGACTCTTTGCCCTAATTTTCCATAAAATTTGACTGGCTTTAACTTCTTCATCCGGACTCAGATTTATGCACCATTCACACTGTTGGAATCGTATTGATGATCACTTCGACTTGATCCTACTTTCATCTGCATTTGAAGACTTTGATCTGGAGGCAAAATTGGATCCATTTTGGATCAGTAACTCATTTAACTTTGTTGCTTGGAATATCCAGTCAGAAATCATATCAAATGACGATGATGTCTTGGAGTACTATTGATGGTACCAGACATCTGTCAACCAAGGGGTCTCCCTGATGAAAATTCCCAATCCGAATTCACACCATTTAGTGTGGGAACCCTTATGGAAATAAGGCCCGACTTCCATATGTTTTGGTAGATTTTCCTTGGATATGATGGTCAACACAAGAGAGTAATATACATGCACTTTTGGATGAACAAGTGAGTATGCTTTATGGAATGTTTAGTTGCAGAATGTATTAAGGTTCTTCTACTAGAGGGGAAATAAGAGTGAGCCTTTAAAAGAAGAGTAACAGTACTAATCTAGTAAATATTCACATGCATATACATATGAATGAATCGTTGATCAACTAGAGAAATAATTCACATAGAAAAAATGATTGTTAAAACACATACAACACACCTCCAACAAGATAAGTACCAAATCCACCGAAATAGTTCAATTTTCTTAGTACAAATGAAAACAACATACATCACAAACGTTCAAATAATAGTCTTACAATATTTACGACATACACATGAAAGTGTGTTGGCACAACAAGCTTCGAAATTAAATAAAAATTCCAAGATACATTAGTACAATGAACACCACTAGCTCCAATGGTGGAGCATTAGAGAAACCTCTTGCTCCTCCAAAAGAATTATCGTCCTCTCTAATGCCTAGTAGGAGGAGCCATGGTGAAAATTACTTTTCATGATATATGAGGGCGTATATATAACAAGTGGAGTGACCATTCACCTCCCTTGTGACTCTTGGACTACCCTCATGATTGTTTGACTTCTTTATGACCTTTTGACTCCTTCATGAATTTTCACATTCTATGTATGACTCTTGGACTTCCACTTTATATTACATTTCTCATATATTGAAATTGCATAATCCACAAATAAAGTGGAAAATGATGGCATGACCTCTTGAAAAGACATGACGTGACATTGATGACATGGACTATATGATGATATGGAAATGTCAAGGCATTCTTGCTACTACTATCTTTGTGTCTTCTTGAAAGATGGTACATGTTCTTCCTCTTCCTCCTCCATAAGCTTTGAAGATAGGGATTCTCCAATATGATCTTGATCTCCATATGTTGTCACAGTTTGGTATCCCTTTGTCTTCTCTTTGTTGATAAGCTTGTCTTTTCAACTACAAAGGTGTATTCCAGCAGGGTCTCCTTCTTCATATCCTTCATTAGTCATGTCATAACATGATATAATACCTACAACTGATATCCACTCATGACAAGACGACATTAGTCCAATAAAAATGTAGGTTTTAACCTCGTACAAAAATTACCTACATAAGAATTATAAAAATTAGAAATAAACAATAGCGAGAGAATAAAACATAAAACATGTATACACAAAGATTTTCCCCTGGATCCCAAAACTAGGACTACCAGATTGATTTTTCATTATATTCCTTTTAATATTACAATGGATATATATACATGTCGAAGCATCCATAAACCCCAATCCATTAACCCTGTATTAGAACATAACCATAGTTGCCTTTACCAGAGCTAAAAAATACCATGGGCAGAAAAATATCATGCCCAAAACCATGTGCAAAAACCATGCACAAAACTATAGGTAGGTCCGCTCACCTAATATAGAGTCCAAAAAAATTCCCCCCCTGCTGCACTCGGTGCAACGAATAAGAGGGGCTCTCGCCTCCCCGTCTGTGGGGTTAGTCATGGAAAGAATATAACACACACCCAAAATTCTCCATAGAGGGGGGTTACCACCCCCCTATTGCACCTGGTGCAACGAACAAGAGGGGCTCTCGCCTCCCCGTCTGTGGGGCTAGTCATGGAAAGAATATAACACACACCAAAATTCTCTCACTTGTTATTTTATTTCCACGGAGGGCCACAAGAGATATTAGTCATTGGTCCAACCCTACAACACCCATTGTTTCTCTACACCAAGAAAACTTCTTAGTGCTCACAGACTTTGTCAATGCATCTGCAACGTTATTCAAAGTGTCCATATTTTTGTCCTCGACCATATCCCTCACAAAGTGATATTGAACATCAATTTTCTTTGTCTTTGAATGATAAGCAGGGTTCTTTTCGAAGAAAATTGCACTTTGGCTGTCACAGTCTATCCTTATAGCTCGTTGTATCAACCCCATACTTGAACACAATCTCTACAACCAAAATACTTCCTTTCTTACATGAGTGGCTGCCATGTATTCTTCCTTTGTAGTTTAAAGTGCCACTACAGACTGCCTCTTGGTCATCCAACTGACTACACCTCTAAACAGGTTAAATACATACCCACTAGTAGATCTTCTTTGATCCAGATCTCCAGCCTAGTTTGCATCAACAAATCCACGAATGTCCAAAACTCTTTCCAATCCTGATCTTCCTTGATAGCACAAACCATAATCACTAGTGCCATGCAAATACCTGAAAACCCCCTTCATTGTTGTCCAATGCTCCTTCCTTGGTTTGTACATAAACCTGCTCAATACTCCCACTATATGTGCAATGTCTGGTCTAATACAAATCATTGCATACATCAGGG
Organism: Pinus taeda; assembly: GCA_000404065.3. Taxonomy (NCBI): domain Eukaryota; kingdom Viridiplantae; phylum Streptophyta; class Pinopsida; order Pinales; family Pinaceae; genus Pinus; species Pinus taeda. The sequence goes on from APFE030575433.1 coordinate 15,795, forward strand.
TACCAAATTCACTTGCGTATGGAACACGGGACATGTCCTCTTCCTCTCCTTATGCCTTGGGACATTTTTCAACAAATAACTTTACACCTACAGGAATAGGAACCTTCACCAGTTTACTATCTTTCATATTAAACCTCTGCAATATTGTCTCAACATACTTCCTCTCGTTTAACCAGAACTTCCTTTTTTCCCAATCTCATTTAATTTCCCTGTCTAAAATATAGTTTGCAACACCAAGATATTTCATGTCGAATTTGGAGGACAATTGTGTCTTCAATTCCTGGATAATTTTTTTGTTATTTCCAATCAACAAAATATCATCCACATACAAGACCAAATAAATAACACAGTCACCAATTAATTTAAAATACACACAATGATTTTCTTTGCTTCTCATGAAGCCAAGTCCCTATATATATATAATATAATATATATATAAATATATATCAAATTTCTGATACCACGTCCCTGGTGACTTTTTAAACCCATACAGAGTCTTTTTTAACCTACATACCAGTTCTATCTTTCTTTGTTTCATGTAGATCTCTTCTTCCAGATTCCCATGAAGAAATGTTGTCTTCACATCCATTTGTTCTACCTCAGAATCAAAAGTAGCAACAACAAACAAAATTAATCTAATAGAAGCTACCTTGGAAACAAAAGAAACAATATCACCAAAATCAATTTTCGACACCTGGGAATAACCTTTTTCTACCATTTGAGATTTATATTTCTCCACCTTGCCTTTTGAATTCATCTTCTTCTTAAACACCCATTTGCTTCCAATGGGTTTCCTTCCAGCCGACAACTCGACCAAATCCCAATCCTCATTTTTGTGCAAATATGCCATTTCATCAACCATGGCCTCTTTCCAGTGTTTTCCATCCTTTGAATCTACTGCTTCCCTGACAGTTTTGGGATCATCATCAGTAATAGATAAAGAAAAATTTGAACAAAAATCAGTTGGACTACACCTTTTTGGTTGCCTTCTTCTTTCATGAATTGATATTCTCACAGCTATATTTTGTGGTTGTTCACCTTTTGATTCCTTTTCTATTATAGAGTATGATTCCTCCTCCTTTATCTCAAACTCTATCTTCTCAAGTTCCTTTGGTAGGACTTCATGTTTAATAACATCTTTCACCTCTCTAAACACCACATCACGGTTGTACACAATCTTTATTATTTCTAGGTTCCAAAGCTATAACCTTTTAAACCATCCTTATACCCAATAAAAATGCACCTTTCAGATTTACTATCCAACTTGGTTCTTTTCTCATTTGGAACATGTACATATGCATCACATCCAAATACCCTCAAATGTGAAAGAGAGGGTTTCTTACCAGTCCATACCTCTTGTGGAGTATTATCCTCCAATGCTGATGAAGGTGATCTATTGACCAAATAACATGTAGTTTCCATTACCTCTGCTAGAATTCTTGTCCTAACCTGGCACCACTGAGCATGCTTCTTTCCTTTTCCATCAATGTCTTGTTCATTGTTTATGCAACTCCATTTTGTTGAGGTGTGTATGGAGTAGTCTTCTACCATGATATACCACACTTATTATAGAAATTTTCAAATTCCTTCTTGCAAAACTCTCCACCGTTATTTGTCCTCAACACCTTTATATTCTTCTCTGTATGGTTTTCCACCAGAGCCTTAAATTCTTTAAACATGTCAACAACTTCAAATTTCTTCCTCAGGAAATATATCCATGTATTCTTGAGAAGTCATTTATAAATGATACATAGTACACAAACTTACCCAGTGATGGAACCAACACAGGTCCAAACACATCATTGTGCACAAGCTCTAATATTTGTTTCGCCCTCTTGGCACTAGAGGGAAAACTCACCTAATTTTGCTTCCGATATACACAATTTCAGAATCCAAATAACAATTAGACATATATTCTACCATAACATTACCATGAAGTATTTTAAGGCCATTCTCTCCAATATGTCCAAGCCTTTGATGCCATAGCATAGTCTTTTCTCCAGAGACCACTAGATTTTTTTGCTCCACTTATAGGAACCATAGAACTGTTACAACCATCAATATAGTGCTACCTTGAAGCTTGTACAGAGTTCTAATCCGAACTCCCTACATGAATACCAGTGATCCCCAAACCAACTAGTAGGTATCTTTCTCGAACACTGTTTTTACACCTGCATCATCCAACTTGCTTACAAAAATTAGATTTCTGGCCAATGTAGGAATATGTAGAACACCCGTACGTGTTCTATTCCTTCCACCTTGCAACTTCAACTTGAATTTTCCACGACCAATGATTCTAGCCTTCCTTTCATCCCCTAAGAAGACATCACCACCATCATATTGATCATACTCGTAGAACCACTCCATGTGGGGAGTGAAGTGAAAGGATTCACCTGATTCAATCAACCATGCCTTGTGATCTACATGTGTACTTGAAGAAGACGCCAAGTACACATCCCCACCTTCATCTGAGGTGGTTTTTGCCTCTACAGAAGGACCATCATCATATCCATTTCCTTTGTCAGGAGCTTTAGATCTATAGTCCTTTTTGAAGTGCCCTTCCTTTCCTCATTTCCAGGACACCTTTACAGGTTTTCTCGGAGATTTAGATCTCACACGCAAGGATTTATTTTTGTTTTTGTTCTTGGACCATACTCGTACAGACAAAGCATCACCATTATGACCCTCCATATTTTTCCCTATCATCTCCTCCAACAACAGGGATGATACTATTTCATCAAATTGCAAGGTAGTCACATTGCAACCTATTGCAACAACCAGACTATCCCACGAATCTAGTAGGGAACAAAACAAATTGATGCACTTATCTTCATTTGAAATTTTTATATCAATAAATAAAAACTGGCTTACTACAATATTAATGGCATTCATATGCTCTGTCACCAAATCTCCATCCTTCATCCTCAGGTTATACAATTTTTTTCTTATGAATAGTTTATTCACCAGAGACTTAGATTGGTAAAAAGTCCCTAACTTGTCCCACAAAGCCTTCACCAAAGCTTCCCCTTATACATTCAACATACTGAACTTGAGATACACAATTGTATTTTTCTCTTTGCCTTCCAATTCAACTTCGCCCAGTATTCAACTGGCATTGTCATTGGTTTAGTACCCAAATCTACCATGATCCACTAATCTTTGTCCACCAATAGATCCTCCATCTCGAGTTTCCATAACTCAAAACCATGACCATTAAATTTCTTGATCTATATCTTTCCACTACTCTCTATCTTCTTTCACCATAAGAATAGATCCATCAGATCTCCTACTGAATAGTGTTTACTGTAGGCCCGAGAAAAACCCCTCAGCAGTAAAGGCATCCCCTTGAAGCCAAAACAACAATGATATAAAATGTAGTTTTTAACATCATACAAAAATTACCTGCATACAAATTCTAAAAAATAGAAAATAAACAATGGTGAGAGCATAAAACATAAAACAAATATACACAAATATTTTCCCCTGGATCCCAAAACTAAGACTACCAGATTGATTTTTCGTTATATTCCTTTCAATGTTACAATACATATATATACATGCTGACGAATCCATAAACCCCAATCAATTAACCTTAGATTAGAACATAACCATAGTTTCCTCAACTGGATCTACAAAATACCATGGGTAGAAAACCATCATGCCCAAAACCATGTGTGAAAACCACATATAAAACCATAGGTAAGTCTGCCCATCTAATATAGGGTCCAAAAAAAAATTCCCTAGGGCGCTGCCCCGGGCCCTGTAGAGTGAGGCTACCACCCCCTTAAAATCCCCCAACAAGGGGGGTTGCTACACCTGGCGCAATGAAAAGGACAGCCTATCCCCCCTTGTGACCCCCTCACATGTGGGGGTAGTCATGGAAAGAATATAACACACACCCAACACTCCATAAGCTTTGAAGATAGGGAGTCTCCAATATGATCTTGATCTCCATATGTTGTCACAATTTGGTATCCCTTTGTCTTCTCTTTGTTGATAAGTTTTTCTTTGCAACTACAAAGGTGTATTCTAGCAGGGTCTCCTTCTTCATCTCCTTCATTAGTCTTGTCATAACATGATATAATACGTGCATTTGATATCCACTGATGACAATACAACATTAGTCCAATAAACCCTAGTATAACATGATTCATGACAATCATTGACTGAGTTGGAACTGGGTGTGGGGCTAAGAGACTGGCTCAAGGATTATGTAGTTGCGTGGCTTAAGAGGTCAAGGGCCATGACTAAGCCTTAAGACTGTGCAATGTGTAGTTCAAGTAAGACAGGGCAAGAAAATTGCGCAGTTGAGAGACTCAAGGAGGTAGGCTTGAGGCTTGAGGTTTCCCACTTCATAGTTCTTGAGGTACAAAGGCCTAAGGCTTGCACAATTACACAATTTAAGCAGTTAGGTTGGAGGCTTTTTGCTTTAAACTACGCAGTGTGTAAAAGAAGGTGATTGGAAAGAAAGGTTGTGCAGTTTTGGAGATCAAGACTTAGGACTGATCACTGAGACTGCATAGTGTGCTGTTTTGGAAGGCAGGAATTACACATTGTGTAGTTCCAAGAGGCAAGATCTAAGTTTGAAGGCTAATATTATGCATTGCACAGTTCAGGAAGGTTGAGTGAGGTCAAGTTACTCGGGGAGCCACTTTTTCGGATTTGGTTAAGTGTAGGATCAATGAAGTTTAAATGAACAAGGAAAAAACTTGAGCATGATCATACACTTAGAAAAATTTATGAGACAAAATTGATCACTCATAACACATGGACAACACAATCCCCCAAATGTGACAACAATGCGACAAATTTCCCCAAGTGTGACACTAAAGGTACACTTTGCAATGACATTGACAAAACTTGTGAGACATTGCATGCAACTTTGGGAATGAGTCTAATACATGTATGTATGATTAATAAGACTCATTAACGCCAAATTTGTCACTTGAAACAAACCATAAATTTACTTATGTGATGCACCACAATTCCCATGCCCAAAAGATGACACTTGTGACAGCAATCAGAAAGTGCAAATGACACTTGCAAAATGTGAACAACATTGAAAGGAACACATGACAGAATGAAGATAGAATGAAAATGACATTTATTAAAGTGAAGAAAATAAAAAGCAATAGTCATGGACATGAAAGTGAAACTTGCGAAAGTGAATGTGCACAAAAGAGATAGTTGGAAAAACCCATCGAAATAGAAGAACAATCACAACCAAAAGTGAGAGATTGTTGATGAAAGTGTGCACTAGATGTCGTCATAGGTTGAGCATTGCACAAACACTGTATTTATGGACTTTTTTTATGCTTTTTCAAGCTTTCATAAAAGAGTGCGCTCATGAACTTGTTGCGGACTGAGCATGTGTGAGCAGGTAACTTTGACACTTACAAAATGAGAAGAATACTAGAATACTTAACAAAGCATCGATTGATGATAAAGTGACTATGGAATGAAAGATCACAAGATCCACAATAGGCTCTAAATTTTGGAGGGTGTTTGTCGCAATGACAACACTTGGCGACACATTGGTAGAACTCCAACTTCTTTGCCTTGGTCTAGCTTTATGCGCAAGGTCTAGTTTCGCATGAAGTACTGATTCATTGTGCATATTACTTTGGATTCCCCACTTACCCTATTTATAAAAATATTCCCCATCATCCCTTTCTTGTTTGAACACATTCATAAGACTAGAATTATCACAATGTTTCGATTAGGGAGAAGGGTAATGTAGTTCACGAGTTTAAGATATTCAGAGTATGAGTTTTCATCTCTGATGTTGCTCCGCTGCTAGCAGGATTGAACAGTACCTGGAAAAAGTCACTATAGGAATATAATAATTGATTTTCTACCATCGAGCCTGGACAGTACCTTGACAGAGTTATTTTCTTCACCTCTCTGTGCATGAAGACTTTATTTTATTTCACCCTTTATTGATCTATTTTAATAGGACTTTTCTTCAGCAATTCTATATTTCATGGGGTGGAAGAGGGATCCCAATTTATTGAGAGAAGAAGAGGTTTTTCCTTTCGAGAAGCATATAATGTAGGTTTTAACCCCATACATAAATTACCTGCATACAAATTCTAAAAATAGAAAATAAACAATGGTGAGAGCATAAAACATAAAACATATATACACAAAGATTTTTCCTTGGATCTCGAAACCAAGACTACGATATTGACTTTTCATTATATTCCTTCCAATGTTACAATGCATATATATACATGTTGAAGCATCCATAAACCCCAATCCATTAACCCTAGATTAGAACATTATCGTAGTTCCCTTGAATGTATCTACAAAATACCATGGGAAGAAAACCATCATCCTAAACCATGTGCGAAAACCATGCACAAAACCATAGGTAGGTCCACCCACCTAATACCCCTGGACAAGGGGAGCTGCCACCCCCCCTGTGACCCCCGCTTTGTGCTCGGCGCAATGAAGGGGGGCCTTGCCGCCCCACCTCTAGAAGTGGAAAGAATATAAAACACACCCAACATTCTCCTATTTATTGTTTTCCTCTCGCAGGGGGCCACAAGAGAGCTTAGTCATTGGTCCAACCCTGTAACGCCCATTTTTTCACTACACCAAGAGAACTTCTCAGTGCTCACAAACTTTGTCAATGCATCTACAGTATTCTTCAAAGTGTCCACCTTTACCAGAAACACCTTTTTGTCCTCAACAATATCCCTTACAAAGTCATATTGAACATCAATGTTCTTTGTCTTTCAATGATAAGTAGGGTTCTTTGCCAAGAAAAATTCACTTTGGTTATCACAATCTATCCTTATAGCTCGTTGTACTTACCCCATACTTAAACACAATCTTTGCAACCAAACTACTTCCTTGCTTGCATGAGTGGCTGTCATATATTATGCCTCTGTAGTTGAAATTGCCACTACAAACTGTCTCTTACTCATCCAACTGACTGCACCTCCAAATAGGTTAAACACATACCCACTTGTAGATCTTCTTTTATGCAGATCTCCAGCCTAGTCTGCATCAACAAAGCCAGGTATGTACTAAAATTTATCCAATCCTGGTCTTCCTTGGTAGCACAAACCATAATCGTTAGTGCCACACAAATACCTGAAAACCTGCTTCACTATTGGCCAATGCTCCTTCCCTGGTTTTGACATAAACCTGCTCAATACTCCCACTGCATGTTCAATGTTTGGTTTAGTACAGACCATTTCATACATTAGGCTACTAACTGTACTTGCATATGGAACATGGCACATGTCTTCTTCCTCTTCCTGTGTCTTGGGACATTGTTCAATACATAACTTTACACCTACAAGAATAGGAACCTGCATTGGTTTACTATTCTACATATTAAACCTCTACAATATTGTCTCGACATACTTCCTCTAGTTTAACTAGAGCTTCCTCTTTGCATGATCTCATTTAATTTCTATGCCCAAAATATAGTTTGTAGCACCAATATCTGTCATGTCGAATTTGGAGGACAATTGGGTCTTCATTTCCTAGATAATTTCTTTTTTATTTCCAATCAAAAACATATCATCCACATACAAGACCAAATAAATAACATGGTCACCAATTAATTTAAAATACACACAATGATCTTTTTTTCTTTTGGTGAAGCCAAGTCCACCTATATACGTATCAAATTTATGATACCACATCCTTGGTGACAGTTTTAACCCATACAGAGACTTTTTTACCTGCACACCAGTTCTTTCTTACCCCTCACCACAATGCCTTCAGGTTGCTTCATGTAGATCTCTTCTTCCATATACCCATGAAGAAATGTTGTCTTCACATCCATTTGTTCTACCTCAAAATCAAAAGAAACAACAACAGATAAAAGTAATCTAGTAGAAGCTACCTTGGCAACAGGAGAAAAAATATCACTAAAATCAATTCCCATCACCTAGGAATAACCTTTTGCTACCAAACGAGCTTTGTATTTCTCCACCTTGCCTTCTGCATTCATCTTCTTCTTAAACACCCATTTGTTTCCAATGGGTTTCCTTCCAACCAGAAACTCCACCAGATCCCAAGCCACATTTTTGTGTAAATATGCCATTTCATCATCCATGGCCTCTTTCTAGAGTTTTCCATCCTATGAATCTACTGCTTCCTTGATAGTTCTGGGATCATCATCAGTAATAGATAAAGAAAAAATTGAATGGAAAACATATGGATTATAAATTTTTGGTTGCCTTCATTTGGGAATAGATCTTCTCAGAGCTGGAGTTTGTGGCTCTTCATCTTCTGATTCCTCTTCTACTATAGAGTTTGATTCCTCCTCCTTGAGCTCAAACTCTATCTTCTTAGGTTCCTTTGGTAGGAATTCATGTTCAATAACATCTTTCACCTCTCTAAACACCACATTATGTCTTTACACAACTTTCCTTGTTTTTGGGTTCCAAAGCTTATAACCATTTAAGCCATCCTTATACCCAATAAAGATGCATATTTCAGATTTACTATCCAACCTGGTTCTTTTCTCCTTTGGAACATGTACATATGCATCACATTCAAATACTCTCATATGTAAAAGAGAGGGTTTCTTACTAGTATATACCTCTTGTGGAGTCTTATCTTCCAATGCTGATGAAGGTGATCTCCACCACCTCTGCTCAAAAATACTATCCTAACCCGACACCACTGAGCATGCTTCTTGCCTTTTCCATCAACGTCTTATTCATTCTTTCTGCAACTCCATTTTTGTGAGGCGTGTATGGAGTATTCTTTTGTCACCCTATACCAAAATTCTTACAAAACTCTTAAAATTCCTTCTTGCAAAACTCTCCACCGTTATCTGTCCTCAACACAATTATCTTCTTCTCTGTCTAGTTTTCCACCAGAGCCTTAAATTCTTTAAACCTGTCAAAGACTTCATATTTCTTCCTGAGGAAATATATCCATGTGTTCCTTGAGAACTCAACTATAAATGATACATAGTACAGAGACTTACCTAGTGATGGAACCAACACAGGTCCAAACACATCACTTTGCACAAGCTCTTATATATTTTTCTCCCTCTTAGAACTAGAGGGGAAACTCACCTAATTCTGATTCCCATATACACAATTTTCACAGAAATCAAAATATAGAGAGAAATTTGACATATCTTCTACCATACCATTACCATGAAGTATTCAAAGGCCCTTATCTCCAATATGTCCAAGCCTTTCATGCCATAGCATGGTCTTTTCTCGAGAGACCACTAGATTTTCTACTCCACTTTCAGAAACCACAAAATTGTTGTACCCATCAATAATAGTGCTACCCTAAATCTTGTACAAAGTTCCCATCCAAACTCCCCACATCAATACCAATTCTCCCCGAACCATCTTGCAGGTATCTTTCTCGAACACTATTTTTACACATGCATCATCCAACTTGCTTACAAAAATCATATTTTTGGCCAATGCAGGACTATACTGAACACCCAAAATTATTCTAATCCTTCCATCTTGCAACTTCAACTTGATTTTTCCTTGACCGATGATTCTAGCCTTCTTGTCATCCCCTAAGAAGACATCACCACCATCATATTTATCATATTCGCAGAACCACTACTTGTGGGGAGTGGAGTGATATGAGGCACTGAGTCAATCAACCATGCCTTGTGATCTACATGTGTACTTGAAGAAGAAGCCAAGTACACATCCCCACCTTCATTTGAGGTGGTTTTTTCCTCTGCAGAAGGAGAATCATCAAATCCCTTCCCTTTCTCAGAAGTTTTAGATCTACAATCCTTTTTGAAGTGCCCTTCCTTTTTGCATTTCCAGCACACCTTTATAGGTTTTCCTGGAGATTTAGATCTCCTCTCAAGGATTTATTTTTATTTTTGTTCTAGGGTTGTTCTCAAGGCAACACCATTCTATCCCTTTGTATTTTTCTATCTCATCTCCTCCGACAACAAGGATTATACTATTTCATCAAACAGCAAGGAAATATCATTGCTACCTATTGCAACAACTAGACTATCCCATGAATCTAGTAGAGAACACAACAAACCGATGCACTTATCTTCATCTGAAATGTTTATATGAATGGATAACAATTGGCTTACCACAATATTAAAGGTTTTTAGATTCTCTATCACTAAATCTCCATCCTTCATCCTCAAGTTATACATATTTTTCCGTAGGAACAATTTATTCACCAAAGACTTAGATTGATACAAATTCCATAACTTGTCCCACAAAGCCTTCACCGAAGTTTCCCTTGATACATTCAACAATACTGAATCTGAGATACACAACCGTGTTTTTCTCTTTTCCTTTTGATCCAACTTTGCCTATTCTTCAACTGACATTACCATTGGTTTAGTACCTGGATCTACCACAATCCACTGATATTTATCCATCAGTAGATCCTCCATCTTTAGTTTCCACAACTCAAAACTATGACTATTAAATTTCTTGATCTTTATCTTTCTATTGCTCGCCATCTTCTTTCACCACAAGAATCAATCCCACAGATCTTCCACTGAACAAGGTTTACCATAGGATTGAGAAAAACTCGTCAGTAGCAAAGGCATCCCTTTGAAGCCAAAACAACTCTGATACAAAATGTAGGTTTTAACCCTGTACAAAAATTACTTGCATACGAATTTTAAAAACAAAAAATAAATAATGGGGAGAGCATAAACATAAAACAGATATACACAAATATTTCCCCCTGGATCCCAAAACCAGGACTACCAGATTGATTTTTCATTATATTCCTTTCAATGTTACAATACATATATATACATGTCGAAGCATCCATAAACCCCAATCCATTAACCCTGGATTAGAACATAGCTATATTTCCCTTGACCAGATCAACAAAATACCATGGGTAGAAAACCATCATGCTCAAAACCATGTGCGAAAACCACACACAAAACCATAGATAGGTCCACCCACCTAATATTGCCACCCTCCCATTGTGCTCGGTGCAACAAAGCGGGGCCTTGATGCCCCCCCTCTAACCCCCTGACTTCACTACTGGGGCTAGTCATGGAAATAATATAACACACACCCAACATATAAAACCTCTGATATTATTTTTTTTGTTAATATTTCCCCCTTGTCCTTCTCTACTTTATTGGAACAACATAGAAAACACCGAAAGATAAAGATTTGATCATAGAAACGAGGCTCCTAGAATAGATACGGGTGTCATGGTTTCACAAAAATCGCTCCTTATGCAAGTATCATGTTTTCCATCAAAATATAATTGACCAAAAGTATGAACCATGATGAAGAATAAGGACTATGAGGTTAGCCAAATGTTGCAATGTCACAAGGCCCTTTTCTATTTTTCCACGTTGAATTTCGAGTCGAAGGGAACATCCTTCATGCAAAGTCTTATTAATTGAAACACAAAGAAGAGACAAGACACAACAAGGAAACAAAATAAAAAGGGAAAATCAAATGGAGGCTAAACCAAAAATAGGATGCGAGACAAGAGTAAGAAAGCACAAGAAAAACTACAAAGATTGAGTGTAGGATAAGTGAGCAAGGGGATACTAGTATGCAAATATACCTACTCCTAACCTAATCAGCTAGATGGTCAGGGTCAAGTATAATGAAACTTCCAATGTAGCCACCATAACTGCTCCCGACCTGCATACACAAAGACACAAGCAATTAAAACAAATATAAAACAATTTCCAATAGAAAAGATAAAAGCTTGAATAACTTGCACAACAAAATAAAGGTCTTTCCTGTTAGCAGAAAGATATGTCATAGCCACTACTTCTAACGATCTTGTACTCTTATCTTTTCAATGAAAACCATAATCAAACAAAGTTCGGAAGCTTCTTGTGAATGTATCTTCATGTGTACTTTCCTCCTTAGCAAGCATGAGAAAATATCGAAAATTCTTATTTCGAACAGAGCTTGCCACGTAAGATTGATCCTACCAATCAGTGATTGGATCATGAAATTCTAAACAATCCTCTTGAGAACCCTAAGATCCTTGAAAATATGAATTTTTAATTTAAGTTATTGGATCAGGATGAGAATATTGTGAGGGAAAATGAATTTGGTCATGTTCAAGGGCTTGCCAAGATAGTGAGGGCCTAACATAACCATAAACGAGGATTGAAGTGCCTCAACTACTTGAAATGTATCCAAATAGGGAAAAGATCAGCCATAAAGATCAAAGGATGTAGGATAATTGTCATCGTATATGCTAGTGAGAAAATGATAAGTTGAATGACAGTCATCAGGATCAGAATTATGATCAAAAATATGATGTGGAAATTCCTTGTAGATTTAGACTACTAATTGTAATATTCTAAAACAATTGAGTTGAATCCACTCTACTCATCAGTGGAAACAATAAATGAGCGATAGAATCACGAAGCATACAAGAGAAAAAATTCAATCACACATAACATAATGATTTCCTGGGGAAATCCACAACTAAAAACCCTTGCTATATGTATATTGCATTAGTAAGAAAATATGAGAATATTACAATGCTTTTCTCAAGCCCACTGCAATCTCTATTTGTCTCACTACTTCCTAGACAAGCCTAGACCAATACTTAGCCAATTTCTCTCTTTCCCAAGTCCCTATTTCCTTGCATTGTTCCTAAAGGAATTAGCCCCTATTTAATTGAGAAATTCCTCAATTATGAATTGCGCAATCCTCAAAGGCCTTCCTCTAACTGCATGCACCATCTGTTTAATTTGGATGATTTTACAATTGATAGTTCACTATCCTTGAACTCCAATCTCAAATGGGTCTTTCTCTGATCTGACATGCATGAGTTAATTATGAGTGAATATTTAGTTTACTAGTTGATCACTACATGCAACACCACACTGCACTTTAGGTAGCACCCCATTGGATTGCAGGTAGCACCACACTACTATATCCCCCACTAATTCATCCATTAGTTGGAACTAGTTTAACTGACTTAACTCAATTACACTAAATTAATTAATTACAACTCAAAATAAACTCAACTAGTGCTCCTAATTGTAGGAGACACTCTACATTACTCTAGTTATATGCTCAACTTGAATTAAATGAGCCAAATAAGTCAAATTAACTTAGTTAACTATTACAAGTTGTCATGAGATGTGGAATTACAATTTTACTACCAATTTAATTCAAGGACAAAATTAAATTAAGATTTTCTTGTTGCAATTTCAACGCTTCCTCTCAACAAGAAAGGGATTATCTGCCACCCCGAGCCTACCTCTATGAAATTTGAATTTGCATCTTGACAATACATTTATCAAAATATTTGCATCCTATTCCTTCGTAGGAATGTACTCCAACAACATGATTCTCCTCTGCACACAATCTCATATATGGTGATACTAGATGTCAATATGCTTGGACTGATCATGAAAAACTGGATTCTCATAGAGTTTGATACAGCTCTGATTGCCACAGTAAATCACTATAGGGTTCATATGTTGACCAAGTAACCCAATAAGGATCTTCCTCATCCAGATAGCCTCACAAGTTGCTTGACTAGTAGCCATGTACTATGCTTCTACTAAACTGAGTGCAACTGATCTTTGCTTCTTATTGTACCAAGAAACTGTTTCTAACCCAATACTAAAGATTCCCCCTGACGTGCTCTTCCTGTTGGATTGACTCCCTGCCCAACATGCATTTGTGAAGCCTTGAAGCTTTACCCCTTTTGTTTGTATGTACCAAATAACAAACTAAGTGGTTCCTCTGAGGTATCTCAACACATGTTTAGCTGCCTTCCAATAGAGTTTGTTTGGCTTAACCGTTACTTGACTAAGTTGGTTAGCTTCAAAACATATGCACGATCATGTGTTCACCAAATACATAAGTGAACCCACAAGCTATCTGTAAATAGTAGCCTCCACTACTTCACCTGGAGTAGCATCTTCGTTCCTCCAATTTCCTGCTAGAGGAGTCTCCATGGATTTAATGCTCTCTAAGTGGAGATTCTTCATTATCTTGTTGGCATACTTTCCCTTAGAGACAAACAGTTCCCCATCTCCTTTCCATACTTCCATACCAAGGAAATAATGCATGAGCCCCAGGTCCTTCATCTTCAATTCTCTTGAAATATCCTCTTTACAATATTTTATTAGCTTCTCATTGCTTGTTAGAATCAAATCATTGACATATAATACTATAATCAACAATTTACCTTCAACCACAAAATGGTAAAGGTTTGCATCTGCTTCACTTTTAGTGAAGCCCAACCCGGTGAAATAGTTGTCAATCTTGTTGTACCAAGCACGCAGTGCTAGTTTCCATCCATACAACGCTTTCTTGAGTTTGCACACATGCGAATATCTGTTGAAGGCCTCAAATCCTTCTGGCTGCTCAATATACACCTCTTCCTCAATCATTCCATTGAGGAATGTTGTCTTGAAATCCATCTAACATATCTTCCATCCCATCTGCATTGAAAGTGCTAGAATATATCTTATTGAAGAGTACCTTGCTACTAGAAAAAAGGTATCCTCGTAATCAATTCCCTCCACCTGAGAGAACCCTTTGGCCAAAAAAATGGCCTTGTGTTTCTCCACACTTCCATCTACTACTTTCTTTACCTTGTGAATCCATCTATAACTCACCACTGACTTATCTGTTGGTCTTGGGACCACTTCCCAAACAACGTTTCTAATAATGGAGTCATACTCCTCAAACATGGAATCAACCCATACTGGTTGCTGCATTTCTTCCTCGAATGAGGATGGATCAACCTCTACACTCTCGCTCATCAGAGCCATGTATCTAGTGTATTGATCTAGTGACCTCCTCTGCCTACGTTGTGATGTGGGTGCTCCCACATTCTCTCTAGCATCATGCATCAATCTACTAACATCTCTAGTGTGCTTCCTTCCACATATGAAAGTTTATGCATGAATGGGTTCTCCCACTCTCTACTCCTCTATATGTGGCTGCTCCATGTCATATTGAGGTTCCTCCGTTGGAGATAAAATCTCCTCATTTGCATGTAACTGAATATCCCTCTCAAGGGAACATCTCATGGCCTTCTCTTTATTGAACTTCAAATCTCTACAAACCAATGTCATCTTGTTGGATGGCAGGTACACCCGATAGTTGTGAGGTGTATCAGTGTACCCCAAAAATATGCCCAACTTAGTTGTTGGCTCTAGATTCTTTCGTGCATCCTTGGTAACAAGACAGTAAACTAATGAACCAAGTATCTTGAAGTATGCCACATGTGGTTTCTTACCTGAAAAATATTCTTCTGGTGTACTCATCCCTGAGAATTCGATGAGGACTTATATTCTGCACATAAACATTTATGTTTCATGCTTCATCCCACAAGTGCAATGGTAGGCCCTGATCATGTAACATCACCCATGCAGCTCCCATAATACTTTTGATCTTCCTTCCAGCCACCCCATTATGTTGTGGGTTATGGGGGTCTATTAAATACCGTCGAATGCCTTCTGATGCATAAAAATTCTTGAATTCATTCGACACATATTATCCATTGTTATCGTTTTTGAGAGCTTTAACTTTCTTGCCAATATCTTTCTAGACAAGTTCTTTAAATTCACAAAAATTAGCGAACATCTAATCTTTCTTCTGCATGAAGAAAATCGAACACTTACAGGAAAAATCATCAACAAATATTACATAATACCCATGCTTAGTCGTGGAGGCTGTTGAGAATGGTCCACACACATATGAGTGAACTCTATCAAGGATCATTTTCACTCAACTATATTTATCATGAAAGGAAGCTTTGGTGTACTTCCCTAATGTACACTAGGGAAAATTTTAAGGATGGAAGTTTAGCAACCTTGGCAAATCTTACTAGTCCCTAATGTCCAAATCTTAAAATGTTTGATGATATTTTTGTAAAAATGTTTAGATTCATATTTATTTTATATTAAACAATATATAATATTGACGATTTTTAAGGTAAAATAATTATATACTATAAAATTTGGGCGAATTCATTTTTAGAAATATGGAAATTGTCGAATTTATTTTTTTTGGAAAAAACATGAAAATATTAGCCCACCTACAAATATTAGCCCCTAAAAGTGTCCCTGATGTACACCCTTTACATGTGTCTTTTTGCTCTAATGTACCTTAGGAAGTCTTTTATAAAAATTTTGCATTATCTTCGAAGCTCCATGGTGCAAGTGACCCAATATTCTATGCTACAACTCACCAATTTATCAATTTTGCACCTTCTCTTCTTTTGTGCTCAAAGCAACACAGTATTCTACATCCAATTTGTAGAGTTTCTTCACCTGAACCATGATTCGATTCACTTTTCCTGAGGCTATGTGATGAAGGAAAGCCTTTCCCTTGCTAAATATCACATTGTAGCCATAGTCCTCGAACATGGCAACTGAAACCAAATTCTTCTTCAAACCCAGAACATACATGACATCTTTTAATGTGAGAGGAGAACTAGACCCCCTTTGAAAGGTAACAACACCTATGTTGGTTGCACTATACCTCCCATCATCTCCCATTTTGATATGCATATGGAGGTCCTTCTCCTCCAAGTCACTAAAGAACTCTTTGTTGTCAGTCATATGGAATGAGGCTCCACTATCTAGGTACCACACACTACCCATCACTGATGTCACCATGCAAGCAATGAGGGTGAAATCCAACTCAAATTGTGAAGCAAGAGCTTCACTTGCCACTCCTCCTGAGGGATTCTTGTCGGCCTACTTGTGTAGACACTTTGTGGCATAGTGTCCCATCTCGTGACAATGAAAACATTTAATCTTCATCATGTCCTTCTTCTTGTGGCCCTGACTAGAATTTGATTTGGAATGGGATGAATTCCGCTTCCCTTTCTTCATCTTCCTATCTAAGGCATTTTTCTCATCATTATCATGCTTGGATGAGCATCAATCTCTAGTGTTACGTTGAATCTCTTCTGGCACAAAGACCTACCACAAACGCTCCCACTCTGGTAACTTCTCCCTCACATTAATTGAGTCCTGGTAACTATGCCAGCTCTTGGGAAGGCCTATAAGTGCTAGTTTCACCAGATCATCTTCAGCAACTATAACACTGATACTTCTAAGCTCATCCCAACATTGGGTGAACTTGGTCAAGTACTTTGCTATTGTGTCGCCCTTCTTCATCTTGATTTTCTAAGCTTGTCCTTCAGTGCAAGCTTCCTATGGTCATTGTTGTTTTGAAATAGGTATGTCAAGGCCTTCCACATCGCATGTCGATTCTCCTTAACATGGAGGTTCGAGACAATATGATCGTTAACTCCTTCTAGGATAATCCTTCTCACCTTTTCCACACATTTTCTCCACTCTGGCAGATCTCTAGCATCAGTTGTTAGAGGCTTAGGAATATCTTTGACTATGAATTCTTTAAGCCCATTGTCTTCCAACACTACCTCCATTATTTCCTTCCAAGAAATATAGTTTGAACTACCCTCAAGGGCATATTCGAGCCTCAATCCAGAGAACCACATCTTGCTAGCTTTAAAGTATGATACTATAAATTCGATGCAGTATATATCTACTAAGGTACACAATTTACCATATTATGATGGCTTAGAAGATGTAAATTTTTTTCTTGATAAATTTGAAAAGGATGTATTGGAGGAGACCCTGTTTCAGGCATTGGACATCGCGCTGAGAGCTACGCCTGCCAGATGGTGGGGTACACATAAGCACATTTTTGCATACTGGAAGGGGAATCGAAGGATGATGAAGCTGTGGTTTGGATATGCTAATACCCACATTGCTAAAAAATATACAGGGAGGGATGATCCGCACGAGTATTTGGCTCGTTGGATGAAAGCATGGGGAGAGGAACCATAGCCGAAATGGGTACACATATTCTACCACACTTTGGATACTATTCCGATGAACTGGTATTTAGAAACAAAGTTACGACACAGAACCATAGAGTGGGACGTTTTGAAGGAAAGATTTTTGCTAAAATTTAGTTTTAAGGATGGATTTGAGTGTATTGAAGAAGCATTATAGGAAATCAAGGTTGCAATATTCAAAATGCATATATATCCTATCACATGGGTGCAACTAGACTAGAGTACATAGCTATGCCATGCTCTGGAATGATACAATGTTACTACAGAAGAAGGTGAGAAAGACCCCAGGAATATTAGTATCCCTGAGTCATAGGGACAACATGAAGTCGTCAGGCCTAAGGTAGAAGTTCCTGAAATCTCAAAACCATTGAAAACCATGCAAGTGATTATTGGGTTGGATGCACAGCCGAAGTTCACAAATATAGGTGATTACTAGGATGAGGACATACTTGACAAAGTCACGAAGTTATTACAGGAATATCAAGACTTATTTCCAACAAAGTTCTCTGATCTGAATGGGATAGTAGGTGATTTGGGTGTTATGAAGATAAATCTGAAGATAGATGTGAATCCAGTGAAGTAGTGCCCATACCAGTTAAATCCTAATTACAAAGAAAAAGTACGCGAAGAATTGGATAATATGCTTGCAGCAGGGATTATTAAGCTTGTAGAAGATCAGATTGGGTTAGTCCTATGGTAGTTCAAGAAAAGAAGACAAAGGGAAAAATCAAAATCTGTGTAGATCTAAGGAAGTTGAATGATGCTTGTGTACATGATCCATTCTCTTTGTCATTCATAGATGAAGTCTTGGAAAACGTAGGAGGTCAAGAAGCCTACTCTTTTATAGATGGGTTCTCAGGGTATCACCAGATCAAGATCATGCAAGAAGAGAGTCAGACTACCTTCTCTATAGAATGGGGCTCTTTTCAATATAGAGTTATGCCCTTTTGACTCAAGAACTCCCCTGCAATCGTTTCTAGGGTGGTAGTTGCAACCTTTAAAGAAGGTATTCATAAGTTTTTGGAGGTTTACTTTGATGATTGGACGGTGTTTGGGTTAGTTAAAAATCATGTTGCAAGTCTTCTCCTAATGTTGGATACTTGTAGGAAGTATGAGGCATCCCTTAATCTGATGAAGTGCATATTTTGCATACCGTATGGGATACTTTTGGGCCACATTGTTTGTAAGCAGGGGTTGGTAGTGGACCCTGCCAAAATTGCAGTAATTATCAATTTGGATCCTCTGAGGAATGTAAAGAAGTTGCATGTGACAATCGACCATACAAGATATTATAGGAAGTTCATCAAGGCATATACACAGATCATTATTCCCATGGAAAACTTATTGAAGAAGGATGTGATGTTTTGCTAGGATGACAATTTCCAGAAAAGCTTAGATGTATTGAAGGAAAAAATGGTTACAACACATATTCTATTGTTCCCTGATTGGAAGAAATAATTCCATGTACATGTAGATGAGTCCTGCATGACATTAGGTGCAGTGTTAACCCAACCAGGCACAGGAGATATTGACCATCCGATTACATTTGCGAGCAGAAAGTTGTCTAAGGCAGAGAAGAATTATTCAACCATGGAGAGCGAAGGATTGGAGATGGTATATGTGCTCCAAAAGTTAAGACATTATTTTTTGGGTACACACTTCAAAATGTACACTGAACATTCCTCTTTGAAGTACCTGGTCAAGAAGCATGTGTTGGGGGGGGGTGGATTTGTATGTGGTTACTGCTATTTCAGAAGTATGACTTTGAGGTAGTTGTGAAGCCAGGAAGATTAAATGTTGGATCAGATCACCTTTCATGGATTGAGAATGGCAAAGAACCTACAAGTCTTGATTAAGGCTTGCCTAATGTGTAGCTCTTTGTTGTGCATGTTGCAGATGAACATTTTGCAAACATGATCTAATTCTTGTCTACAGGTACAAGTCCTAAAGGGTATAGGATGCAGCAAAAGATAGAATTGGTGGTCATGGATGTGGATTTTTTTGTCATTGTAGGGGACTTATACAAAATGGGCTCAGATGAAGTTCTGTGTAGGTATGTACCAGATTATGAATGACAAAGTATCCTCACTGAAGTGCATGGAGGAATTGCTGGAGGACATTGTTATGAAACCAACTCATAAAAATATAGAAAAGAGAGATAAATGCCTTATAATTCAGCCCCTTCGAGGGGGAAACCTCCTTCACATTACAAAAATGAACAATTCTTAGATGATACAAATGACAAGACCTTCTTTCTATATATAGGAGTCTAAGGGGTCATAATATAATCAGAGTCGACATAGCAATAATAATGTAAGGGCACAATAATAACAATAGCGGGCTTCTATGGATCATAATAATAGCAATATGGGTAGTACATGGGCACAACAATATAATAATGGGGTTTCACTAATAATAATAAGGGGTTACAATAGTAGTATAGGGACCTAACATGCCCCTCTCCTTAAAAAAGTGTTGTTCGCAATGCTTGAGTAGTTTTGGATGCTTTTGTATAAAATTATCATCCTTCTATTTGGAATATTCAATGGGTAAGTTCTTCCACTTGATGAGATACTCTAAAATTGATCGATTTCGTAGTTGTCGATTTCTCGGTTCTGTGACTGCTTCAGGTTCCAATATGATTTTTCCTTCCTTGTCGAGTTCTCGCAATATTGTTTGAACTGGGATCTTATGCAACTTTTGAATGAGTTCCCACCCTGCTTCGTCATTCTTCCATTCATCCCTTGCTTTGTTTATTGAATTTGGTTGGATAATTATACCAACCTCTAGCATTTCTGCAACCATACATTCAATTTCACTCCTTTTTGCATATGGATATTTGTAAGGCCTTATTTTTGGAGGAGCACTTCCTGGAATCAAATGAATAGCATGATCATGATCACGAATAGGTGGAAGGCCTTTGGGAGTCTCAAATACCTTGGAATGATTGTCCAAGACATTTAGGAGATCTGGAGAAATAGATGATTTCGATGTGGGAACCTCTAGCGAACATAATTGTGCAATTATGCCTCTTTTTTCTTTCTTTAGAAGATTTTTCATTCCATTAGAGCTATTTATCTTTCCCGATTTCCCTGTGGTACCCCTTAATTCAATTTCCTTTCCTTCTGAAGAAAATTTCATGAAAATTCTTGAAAAATAAAAGCTATTGTACCCAAGGATTGTAGCCATTTGACTCCTAGTATAACATCAGCACCACCCATTCGAATGGAAAGCATTGGGCTATTCAATACATATTATCCCATGGATATCTTGATATTATGACACTTTCCAGAGAAATTTATGGCTCCTCCACTTGCAACCATCACTTGACACTCTAGTGTTGGATATAGGAAGCAATTCAATTCCTTGGCTATCTTACAATAAATAAACTTATGGGCACTGTCTGAATCAATCAACACTATTACCTTTTTCTTCTTGATAGTTTGAGGAGTGGTAATTCTAGCCAATGCATTACAAGATATGGTCAGATTCATTTCTTCTTTCTCTAGGGTTTGTTCCTGGTGTATATCGTCTTCTTTTGACGTTTCTTGTTCCTTTTCTTCCTCCTCTTCACAATCTATGTAAATTAATTTCTTCACAGCACACTTATGACCTTTAGTGTATTTTAAATCCCTTTTTCTATTTTTTCTTCCAATTGTTGTGGTGTCAACCTTGTAGGTTGTGGAAGCTAGGGCCAACAACACTTCCATAGTTTTGAGTGGTAGGATTCCTTGTTGCCATAATTTTTCTTTCCATTTTTCTTGATAACCTGAATGCATTCTCCAATGAATTAGGTTCCCAAAGGCGAACCTCATGTTGGATGTTATCCTTTAAAGTCCCTATGAACACATCAATCCTATGCTCCTCTATAATATCTTTTACCCTTATGTTCAATTTTTGGAAGTCCTCAATGTGCTCCCTCATTGAACCCTTTTGTTTGAGATTTATCAATTGGCTAAAAAAGGTGTTTATTTTTGTATCCTCATAATGTGCTATCATTTCTTCCATAAAAATTTCCCAAGTGACAATTTGTTTACAAGAGAAAAGTCATCGATACCATACAAACTGATTTGGTTCCAAATATAAAGTTGCAATACTTACCTTTTGTGTGTTTTGCACATTATGAAGATCGAAAATTTGCTCCATCTGTAGTATCCATGTTCTGGGATCCTTGCCATCAAACTTCCTCATATCGATCATTGGAACATGGTGGGTCTTCAATCAATGTTGGAGTCTACGAAATCATGATTAACATTTATTTTGTTCTCATCATGAGTTTCCTTTACTACCTTTTCTCTGTTCGTAAACATTTCTTGTAGCAACTTTGTCAAATTTATCTTTAAATCGTCCATTTTGTCTTCCATCTTAGCTTCCAAACCATCCATCTTAGCTTCCACGACATTCATCTTACCTTCCATGTCTTTATTTAAACCATCCATTTTATCTTCCACGCCTTTCTTTAAACCATCCATCTTAGCTTCTGTTACTTTTTGTGAGAATGAATTTTGTTGCATTTGGTCTCATAATTTTGATATATCATGTTGCATTTATTCCTATTCATCATGAGTCATGCTAGAGATTTCAGGTTGCTTACTAGGTGTTTCCATTTTCATTCTTTGGAGCATCATATAATGCTAATAATACTTCACTATGCCCTTTGAATTCCTTAAAACTATTTTTTCAAAAAAAAAAAAAAAACCACACATTTTTTCACTTTGTAAGTGTTCGATAATGAATCTGTTGTATCTCTGTAATTGAGGTTCTCCAAGATTTGAAATTTCTTCCAACAGTATTCCTCCTATTTCCGATGCCACCAGTCTTATCAAAATTGGATTCTCCAAGAAAGAGTTATTCCTAATCTCCTAATATGACCTGATTATATAATGTTTCAGTAGAGCGAACTTGTACAACGTTCCACGTGTCACTATTTCGACATTCGGATCTAAAACATATACAAAAAAAACTAAAGTCCATCTTATTTTTATAACTTCTTATGAAATTTCAATCGGATGCTCAAAGAGAAAGTTATAATGATTTTCCCAAGGTCACATGTTTAGAATGTAATTCAGGAGTCTGCAAAAACCCTAATTTCCGCAGATTATGTCTCCGAAAATATAGTGACACAAGATTTGAAATTTGGACTTGAGCTTCAGCAAGATTTAGGCTCAAATGGGTTTTAATTTCAGAGCTTGACCCTTCTTAGAAACAAAATTATAGTGAACATTCCATGATGACCTGTTTGAGATGAAATTATGGAGCTTGCAAAAACCTAACTTCCTCATATCATATCTCCGAACATATAGCGAGACAAGATCTGAAATTTGGACCCAAGGTTCAAACCGATTTCTCCTCAAATGGGTTTTTTTATATCTTCTAAAACTTCGTAGAGAAAATTTTCTAGCAAAAATTCCATGATGACATGTTTGGAGCAACGAAACCCTAGAATCCAAAGCTCTGATACCAAATGGTTATGAAACCAGCTCACAAAAAGATAGAAAAGAGAGATAAACACCTTATAATTCAGCCTCTTCGAGGGGGCAACCTTCTTTAAATTACACAAATGAATCATTCTTGGATGATACAAATGACAAGACCTCCTTTCTATATATAGGAGTCTAAGGGATCATAATATAATCAGAGTCGACATAACAATAATAATGTAAGGGCACAATAATAACAATAATGGGCTTCTATGGGTCATAATAATAATAATATGGATACTACATGGGCACAACAATATAATAAGCGGGTTGCATTAATAACAATAAGGGGTTACAATAGTAGTATAGGGACCTAAGAGACATTATGCAGGAAGAGCGACTGCGCAGAAGATCCTACAAGTTGGGATATGGTGGCCAATTGTGCACAAGGATTCTAAGGAATATTATAGAGCATGCGATGTTTGTCAAACAACTAGGAGGTCATCGCGAAGGTATGAATTTCCTCTAAACCCACAAGTTTCGTTATAGGCATTCGATAAATGGGAAATAGATTTTGTAGGACCTATTCAGCCACCAAGCAAGAAGACAGGATCACGATACATAATCACAATGATAGAATATTTGGCCAGGTGGGCTGAGGCATAACCCATGAAGGATTGCAGTGTGACTATAGGTGTGAAGTTAATATTTGAATACATTTTGTCTAGGTTTGGTTGTCCTAAGATTTTTATGAGTGATAGGGGTTCACATCCTGAACAAAATAATTGTTTCTTTGCTTGAATAATTCCAGATGTATCATCAAAAAATCATGTCATATCACCCTCAAGCAAATGGCATTGTTGAAGCCTTTAATAAAATCTTGGAGAATGTTTTGACAAAGATCTGTAATGTAAATAGAAATGGTTGGGATGTGCACATAGCAGATATTCCTTGGGAATATTGAGCTACTTGCAAGAATTTGACTCGACAGACACCATTTAGGCTAGTTTATGGACAAGAGGTAGTGATTCCAATGGAGTACATGATGCCAAGTTTGAGGAGTGTTGCAGTCACAAAGATGGTGAATCAGGATACCATGGAATAATGCCTTGTGTAGATACTTGAAGTAGAATAAGATCGCTTCCTGATGGGTTTGCATCAACAGGTGCAGAAGGCTTGAGAAAAGGTGTGGCATGATCGTCACATTAAGCAGTGCACCTTTAAAAATGGAGATTTAGTGCTACTATATGATAGAAAGTTGATGAAGTTTCCAGGAAAATTTCAGATGCATTGGTTGGGGCCATACATCGTCAAGGAGATTATGGATGGAGGTGCAGTTCAGCTCACGAAGTTGAACGGGGAGCTATTTCTAAGAAGAATCAATGGGAGTCGGTTAAATTTGTATAGGGGTGATCCCACCCCTGCATAATGACTATATGGATGCAGGACAGTCTTAGTACTCTAGGCAGTTGCAAGGAAGTGCGTGACTATAAACTACGCTGCCAGAAGGACAGTTTGGCGAAGAAAATGGGTCGTGTAATGATTAGGGGAAAGGTGCAGAAGGGAGTTTCGATGAAGGAGCTGCGATAGCATGGTGCGTCCCACGCAGCCTAACCAGAAAGTAACCGTTGGAACCACTGTAGATGATGGGATGGTTATTTTTTCATTAAAGGGAGTGGGGGAGAGCATTTAAGGAGCATATCTTTGGAAATATGCTGCCAAAAGAGCATTAATGACGGAGATATGGAGGGAACATATGGATTTGAATTCAAAATGAGCTATAAATACATCATCGTGCTCCATATTCGAACACTTTTCTTCCAGAGAAATTTCCTTGAGATTTTGCGCCTTAGTTTGTGCCGAAAAGATTGCTGCATGTCCGGATGGGAAGATATACATAAGAAGTTTTTGTAGCAAGGATTTAGGTTTGAGGAGGGTTTACCTTAGTAGCAGAAGGAAATATTCTAGTAGAGAATGACTACCACGGTGCCTAGCTTGTCGAGGCCTAAACCTACTCCCTCAGCGACAGGAGAGAAGAATCAAAAGAAGCCATAGCCAGCGTTGGTGCGGAAATCACTGCATAAAAATTCAGCAAAGGTTAGAAAAAAGGGTTGAGGATAAAAGAAAGCAACCGATGGAACCCCTAGACTTGGATGAAGAAGAATTGAATATGGGGGTTGAAGATATTGACGTAGAGGAAGTAGTGTTGATTACTCGACTACCACCTTTTGTAGCCCCTAGAAAACCCATCGCCAAAGTGACTAAAGACCCAAACTCGGTGAAATTCCAAGTCTTCACACCATTGTTGCCGAAGTACGTACCTATTGAGGGAAATTTGTTGGCCCGGGTACTGTTTTTGAATATGGAGGAATGGGACCTAGGTAATCACGCGAAGTTCCCATAGTTGGAACCCATAAAATATTTGAAATCAGTCTACTATGAGGAGTTGGGTGTTACATGGCTTGAGCCAATGAAGTGGGCAGCCGGAATTGAGCGTGAAATATTTCCTAACATCTTGTGGGTACCACATTTTAGCCTCAGTATCATTAATACTATCTATGTGTGTCAATTGCTGGTGCTAGTTCATGATGGATGCCTCTGGCTAGTAGGGCCCATTCCAATTGATGACATGTTGTTGCACCAAATAAATTTGTTGCCTTATCAGGGCGTGAACCTCACATATGCTTTTGTGGGGAAATTGCAGGAGAAGAAGTTGCATGACCAAATGAAGAGCGACTTCGGGTTGGTGAAGAAGTCGCATGGCTATGCCATTAGCTCCATATCGGATGACACTGTGCAATTTGCTGCACAAATATTGGTTGGAAAAAAAATGAGGAAGTGTCACACTGATGAAGTTTTAGCACCAATAGTATTTTTGGTTACACAGTGTAACAAAGGAGTCCAATATAATTGGGCCAAGTATCTTTATCATGAGTTATTGGATGATTTTTGTGAATCTGAGGAGGATGGCAAGGCATTCCACCATGCTGTTGGCATTATGGCACAGGTTTGGCGCTATGGCACTGGTGTTGTCCTTGATGGCAACTCACTTTGGTGACAGATCATAGTTCAGGCACTCAGAAAGAAGAAAAAGACATATACGTGGGTTCACTTTGACGAAGCCGCGTATACACACGGGTTGGACATTCCCAAGGCACGTATGCGTATACACGCACTTTCATGCAAGGAAAAGCGTGTACATGTGGGAGAACTTATTTTTGGTCCGTGGTATTTAGTCCTTGGTATTTGAACCTATGGTTTTGGGCCATGGTATCTCGTCATAAGTGTTGATCCCAAGTATTGGGTCCATGGTATTGAATTGTTATTGTTTTTGGACCGTGGTATTGTGAAAGGCCTACGGCTATAAAAAGAGGAAGGAGATCATTTGGCAATGAATCATTGGAATTATTGAATATCTGATAAAGTGCTAGATTTGGAATACTGTGATTGGGTTATGGTGCAGATATGGATCTGAAGGAAGAAGGAACCTGAGTGCAAGGAGAAGGATGAGTTCTTTTGATGGGTCAAAATCTTAAGGCTTGAATGATAGTATCTTTGTATGATTTTGATCTTTTCTATGTGGCACTTTCTTGATCTATAAATCTGGTAATCTGGGTAAACTAATATCTGAACATTTGAAGGGGTAAATTATCTTTATAGATCTGTATGCAGGTTCAGTGAAGCGAAGGCGTGTATACACACAATTTCTGTAAGTCAAAAGGGCATATATGCAGGTTGATCTTAGCACAGAAGCGTATACACACAGTTTCTGTAAGTCAAAAGGGCGTATATGCATGTTGATCTTAGCACAGAAGTGTATACACGCAGTTTTTGTAAGTCAAAAGGGCGTATACGCAGGTTGATCTTAACACAAAAGCGTATGCACGCAGGTTTCTGAATATTGAAGTAGCGTACGTCTCTTAATTTATGTTCTAGCTGCTTCTATTGATTATTGTAGTGATCTGGGTTCATAATTTGGGGTGTGATTACAGTTACTATGATCTGGGTACAGTTGTCAGAGAAGTGTTTATTTTGATTCAGTCTTGATTGGTGAAAAGGTGATTGGTTGTTGCAGAAATTCTTGATGTTTGATTGATGTCATTTGTG
Organism: Pinus taeda; assembly: GCA_000404065.3. NCBI lineage: Eukaryota > Viridiplantae > Streptophyta > Pinopsida > Pinales > Pinaceae > Pinus > Pinus taeda. The sequence continues at coordinate 43,112 of APFE030575433.1, forward strand.
GATCCAGTCTGAAAATTTATGAAATGTGGTCCCTGGAAGAAAGAGAAGGTTGTAGCCTTCTGCAGGTAGCAGCCTGCATACTAGTATCTCAACTAGTACAAGAACTAAGGGGGTTGTAGCTCCCTTCCAGGAGAAGCTGGAAAATGAGAGAGGGTTGTAGCTCTCTGCAGATAGCAGCCTGCGTACTGGTAAAGGACTACACCAGCACAGAATCATTGTAAAAATAAGTTTCTAATTAAAAGAAGATAGAGATGAATTGCAGCAGGTGGTTTTCACCCACATTGGGTTTCCACCTTATATCTTGTGTGTGGTTGTCTTTTTCTCTGTTTTACTATTCCTGACAACTGTTTATATGATTCTGTTGCATAAATTAATGATCAACATCTGTAGAATAAAGTAAATTATAAATCTGCATAGTATACGCGGGTTTCATTATCTGTAGTTGCGTATATACGCGGGTTCATCTAACTGAAGTAGCGTATATGTTCTGGGTTTGAAAAAGAAAATAATTGACCAGATAATACTGATTCACCCCCCCTCTCAGTATTATTTCCAACAATTGGTATCAGAATAGGTCCTTCAGAAGAAGCTTGATCGCTTGAAGGAAGATCTATCATCATGAGCAACTACGAGAGAGAAGCATCGACTAGGCCACCAATTTTTGATGGGACTAACTTCGTCTATTGGAAGGTAAGAGTCACAGCCTATCTTCAATCTCTTGGTACACAAGTCTAGGATATCATAGATACATGGTACATTTTTCCATCAGCAACTCCTATAGATCCGGCTGAGAAGAAGCAGTTTGAAACAAATGCAAAGGCTGTTAACACTCTATTAGGATGTCTATCTCAATCAGAATTCATCAAGGTTATGCAATATAAAACTGCAAAAGAAATATGGGACAAGATCGTGCTGAGCTATGAAGGAGATGAGCAGGTAAAATGAGAAAAACTTCAAACCCTCAGAATTCAGTATGATAATCTCAGGATGTACAATGATGAAAGTGTGGCTAACTATTTCCTTCGTATAGATGAGATTGTTAATTGTATGAAAAATTTGGGTGAAGAAATAAAAGAGGTTGTTGTGGTTGAAAAGGTTCTAAGATCTTTGTCTCCTAAGTTTGCATCAAAAGTTTCTACAATAGAAGAAAAGGAGAATCTACAGAAAATTACCATGTCGCAGCTACACGGAATTTTAACTGCTTATGAAATGAGGAAAGGGGGACCATCAGACAGAAAAGAAGCCGCATTCAAGGCCTCAGGAAAAGGAGATTCCTATGACTCAGCACATATGTCAGAAGAAGAGGAAGAATCAAATTTTGTCAAGAACCTTCAACGGGGTGCTGGAAGATTCAGAGGTAAGTTACCTTTCAAATGT
>APFE030575433.1:48521-63388 GCA_000404065.3 Pinus taeda
TTGGAAGCAAATGCTATATCAAAAATACTAATGAACATCTTGGCAAGTTTGAACCTAGAGCAGATGAAGGCATTCTCCTTGGTTACTCTCCCCATAGCAAAGCTTACAAGTGTTATAATAATAGGCTTGGAGAAATTGTTGAAAGCATTGATGTAGTGGTTGCTGAAGAAGAAAACACTCCTAGGCAGGTAAGATCTGAAGATTTTGAAGATGATGAGGACTATCCTTCAACATCAAATCAGACTTATGATGAAGAAGAAGCTCAAGAGGCACCAGAGGAATAGATAAGGGTAGAAGAGAAGACTCCATCCAGATACGTTCAAAAGAATCATCCAGAAACTAAAATTTTGGGGCAGAAAGAGGCAGGTATACAAATAAGACGAACAATTGCAGAAGCTTCAAGCTATTTTGCATTACTCTCCTCCACTGATCCACAAAATGTAAGAGAGGCATGCAAAGATGAATGTTGGGTCAAAGCAATGGATGAAGAACTTGAGCAGATCGAAAAGAATAACACTTGGGAGTTGGTTCCTACACCAAAAGATAAGAATGTCATAGGGACAAAATGGATCTTCAAAAACAAGTTGAATGAAAATGGGGAAGTGATTAGAAACAAGGCCAGACTTGTTTGTAAAGGGTATGCAGAACAAGAAGGAATATACTTTGAAGAAAATTTTGCTCCCGTTGTTAGACTTGAGGCCATCAAAATGTTCCTTTCTCTCTCTAGCTTTCAGAAGTTCAAAGTATTTCAAATGGACGTGAAATCAACCTTTCTGAATGGAGACTTAGAAGAAGAAGTGCACATTGAGCAGCCAGATGGATTCATCCTTGGTAATGATCCAAATCTTGTATGCAAACTAAAGAAGGCTCTCTATGGTCTCAAACAGGCTCCAAGGGCTTGGTACTATCGTCTGGACAAATACCTTCATCAACAAGGTTTTTCAAAAGGATCAGCAGATAGCAATCTTTATATAAAAATGGAAAATAACAAATTGCTAATACTTGTTGTGTATGTAGATGATATCATCTTTGGCGGCAATGAAGAAGCTATGAGTCAAAACTTTGCCTTGGTACTGCAGAAGGAATTCGAAATGTCTTTGCTTGGAGAACTGACATATTTTCTTGGTTTACAAATTCAACAAAATAAAGGCAGTATCTTTTTATCTCAAACCAAGTACCTCAAGCAGATCTTGAAGAAGTATGGCATGCAAGATTCGAAACCAGTATGTACTCCTATGGTCACATGATGCAACCTCAGTGCAAATGATGAATCAGCAGTAGTGCATCAACCAACCTATAGATCCATGATTGGAAACTTGCTCTATTTAACAGGTACCCAAGCAAACATCATGCATGCAGTAGGAATGCTTGGAAGATTTCAGGCAAATCCTAAGGAAACTCATCTTCAGGCAGTAAAGAGAATTTTCAAGTATCTTCAAGGAACTCAAAACTATGGCCTATAGTATCCTAGAGATGCGGATCTCACTCTTCATGCTTATACAAATGCAGATTGGGCTGGAAGCATGGATGACAGAAAAAGCACTAGTGGCAGTGCATTCTTTATGGGTTCCAAATTAGTATCTTGGTTTAGCAAGAAACAGAGTTCTATTGCATTATCTATAGCTAAATCAGAATATGTGGCTGTTGCATCCTGTTGCACCCAATTCCTTTGGATGATGCAAACCTTGCAGGATTATCAAATCACTTGTACTCCACCTATCTCCAACTTATGTGATAATACAAGTGCAATCAGCATTTCTAAGAATCCAGTCATGCATTCAAAAACCAAGCACATACCTATCAAATATCATTTTCTTCGGGAACAAGTGCTGGAACAAAAAGTCAAGTTGGAGTATGTTCCCTCTAAGGAACAAGTTGCTGATATACACACCAAACCATTGCCCAGGGAAACATTTGAATACCTCAGACAGAAGCTAGGAGTAGTTTATGCTTCATCCTGTTATTGAAACTTGCCTGTTTTAGAGAAAATTTGTTGTACGCGAGTTGGATGAGGAGGATCCGCGTACATATGCCAGTTTATGCAGATACAGTCACGTATATGGAGGTTTGAAGGATATCAGTAGGGACAGACTCTGGTTGAAGATAGTTTGATATGGGTCTGACAGAGACCATCTGGCACAGGTTCAGGGGGAGTAGATAATATTCTAATGATGCATTGTTGGCATTACCTTAGAAGATTTTGGTTCAAGTTCTCAACTGTTGTTGGTTTCAGGTGAAACACATGTAGAGGAAGAATAGAAAAACAACATGGTTGTTGATCTGTAGAGTGATTGACAGATGATGTTGATATCAGTGATTAGTGACTTTCATAAGTCTTGCTATTTCGTCTCTATGTCATGTATATCGTTTATTGTCAAGGTCATGTAACAGCCTATTTTGGTTTCCCCACTATGCCTGGGATGAATGATGTAATGGAATTGGTTGTCTTATGTAAATTTATGGTGTATCTGCACTTGGTTGGGTGATGGATGTGTGTATAGTGTCTGTTGGTGATAGGAAGGTCTTTTATGATGTATAAGTCATGGTTCTTCTTGAATAACATCTTTTTGCAGATCTTGCCTACAAGTCAGGGGGGGCTTGGTCAGCACAGCAGAACAGAGATTTAGCAATGTACTCAGGGGGATCACAATCGTTTACCCTTGATGACAAAGGGGGAGAATGACTTTGAGGATCTTGGGGTTGCCATCAAGTCCAAAGGGGGATATTGTTGGCATTATGGCACAGGTTTGGCGCTATGGCACTGGTGTTGTCCTTGATGGCAACTCACTCTAGTGACAGATCACAGTTCAGGCACTCAGAAATAAGAAAAAGACATATACGCAGGTTCACTTTGACGAAGACGCGTATACACGTGGGTTGGACGTTCCCAAGGTGCGTATGCATATACACGCACTTTCATGTAAGGAAAAGCACGTACATGTGGGAGAACTTATTTTTGGTCCTTGGTATTTAGTCCTTGGTATTTGAACCTATGGTTTTGGGCCATGGTATCTCGTCATAAGTGTTGATCCCAAGTATTGGGTCCATGGTATTGAATTGTTATGGTTTTTGGACCGTGGTATTGTGAAAGGCCTAAGGCTATAAAAAGAGGAAGGGGATCATTTGGCAATGAATCATCTAAATTATTGAATATCTGATAAAGTGCTAGATCTGGAATACTGTGATTGGGTTATGGTGCAGATCTGGATCTAAAGGAAGAAGGAACCTGAGCGCAAGGAGAAGGATAAGTTCTTTTGATGGGTCAAAATCTTAAGGCTTGAATGATAGTATCTTTGTATGATTTTGATCTGTTCTATGTGACGCTTGCTTGATCTATAATCTGGTAATCTAGGTAAACTAATATCTGAACATTTGAAGGGGTAAATTATCTTTATAGATCTGTATGCAAGTTCAGTGAAGTGAAGGCACCTATACACACAGTTTCTGTAAGTCAAAAGGGCGTATACGTAGGTTGATCTTAGCACAGAAGCGTATACACGCAGTTTCTGTAAGTCAAAAGGGCGTATACGCAGGTTGATCTTAACACAAAAGTGTATGCACACAGTTTCTGTAAGTCAAAAGGGCGTATACGCAGATCGATCTTAACACAAAAGCGTATGCACACAGGTTTTTGAATATTGAAGTAGCGTACGTCTCTTAATTTATGTTATAGTTGCTTCTGTTGATTATTGCAGTGATCTGGATTCAGAATTTGGGGTGTGATTACAGTTACTATGATCTGGGTACAGTTGTCAGAGAAGTGTTTATTTTGATTCAGTCTTGATTGGTGAAAAGGTGATTGGTTGATGCAAAAATTATTAATGTTTGATTGATGTTATTTGTGGATCCAGTCTGAAAATTTAAGAAATGTGGTCCTTGGAAGAAAGAGAAGGTTGTAGCCTTCTGCAAGTAGTAGCCTGTGTACTAGTATCTCAACTAGTACAAGAACTAAGGGGGTTGTAGCTCCCTTCCAGGAGAAGCTGGAAAATGAGAGAGGGTTGTAGCTCTCTGCAGGTAGCAGCCTGCGTACTGGTAAAGGACTGCACCAGTACAGAATCATTGTAAAAAGAAGTTTCTAATTAAAAGAAGATAGAGACGAATTGCAGCAGGTGGTTTTCACCCACATTGGGTTTCCACCTTATATCTTGTGTGTGGTTGTCTTCTGCTCTGTTTTACTGTTCCTGGTAACTGTTTATATGATTCTGTTGCATAAATTAATGATCAACATCTGTAGAATAAAGTAAATTATAAATATTCATAGTATACGCGGGTTTCCTTATCTGTAGTTGCATATATATGCGGGTTCATCTAACTGAAGTAGCGTATATGTTCTGAGTTTGAAAAAAGAAAATAATTGACCAGATAATACTGATTCACCCCGCCCCCCCTCTCATTATTATTTCCAACACATGCATGGTTACTTCTGTTGATCATACTAGTGGCATGGAGGACACCTGAGGAGAGACAGTTCCCAACACATGGTCCAGACTTGTGCGAGGCTGTGAAATTTGCCTCATTATGGGCGACGAAGGATCTTGAACAAGTCATGGAAAGAAATATCTCCTGGGTCTTGTGCGAGTCATAGTTGTAGATGGTGATCAACCAGCGACCACATTTATCACCAAGTTTACATGCACAGTATACTAATATTGTCGATTTCAAGGTAGATTTTCACAATCTGTCCATACGCACAAAGAAGGATGCTGCAAAAACATGGCATACTTTTCCATATTTAATCGTATAGGATGACATTATGGGGGTCATCAGCAAGCGACCGAGTGAATGGATCACCCCATCTGATGAAGGCACAAGAACAAGTAAGGTCGGAGCGGGAAAAACGGGGAAAACTATTGTTGCAAAGAAAGACAAAGACAAAGAAGCACAAAAGGCTTCTACAACATAAAAGGCAGTGCATAAAGAAAAGGCAACGTAGAAATAAAAGGCCACGTAGAAAGAGCAGGAATCGTAGCAAGAAAAGGCCTCTACAAAAGAAAAGGAAGCACCGAAAGAGAAGGTTTGTGCCAAAGCGGAGGAAGCACCAAAGGAGAAAGCTACAACAACATTGCAAGTCACTATTGACCTCGATGAACCTGAAACGAAGCGCACCGATGTTGAGGGAGAGATTGAAGAGGAAGGGGGAACAGACTTGGAGGCCCCCTTTAGGTTTAGGAATAAGTAGAATCAAAGTTTCACGGAACCTCGTAAGAAGCAAAATTCTGATAAATCTGCAAGCGCAACACCATTTGTCCTCACATAGGGGGACCTTGATGAGATCGGTGATGTTGTTTGCAACGCCACTGAGACTATCTGGGGACACATCGAGGACCAGTACCAACAGGTATTGGAGAAAGTACAGTAGGGCCTGAAGGAATTGCAGGTCCAAATAGGGGTGATCCACACGATCGTGGGACAAGCGAGTGCAGATCAAGCGAGTGTGGATCAAGTGAGCATGAGACAGCCAAAGAGCAGGAGCATGCACATTTCTGGAAGAACCTAAGTATCAACCTTGTAGCACTATCGATCCTGACCTTACATGAGCTACACCAAGGAGTTTCAGATCCATGTCCGGGAGAAGCGAGAACTATTGATTATTGATGGGGTCAAAACTAACAATCAAAAAAATTTTGAAGAGAAAGAAAAGGCCTTGCAGGCCCGTGACGAGGCAATACAACAGAATCAGTAGCTAGAGATCGCCCTTACCCAAGTATGTAGTGCACTCCCTGAGCTCCAAATTCCAGCAAAAGTGACCTCAACAGAGAAAATTAAGAACTTATCTACTGCAGTAAAGGAATCTACGAAGGAAATTGGTAAGGTATGGTTTGAGGTGCAGTTGCAGATTTCATAGCTTCATATTAAGCTGCAACCAACCACTCCTCTGGAAGTCAGAGAGCAGCGTGAGGCTACTATTAAAGAATATATGATCTCTTTGGCCACTGCAGTCAAGGATTTCAGCCAATTGTTTGAGAAGACGATGGAGATGTGGACTTCGCTACAGGAGGATCCGCACTTGCAGAAGATCGAAGTAGATATCCATGAAAAACAACTGCATTTTGATGAGTTTAGGGAAACAACATGAACCTTAGCACCTATACAAAGGTTCACCAGACTTCAGGAAGGAAAGTTCATCTAGACCCAGATTGATGAGATACGTTGGAAGGCTTCCATTATCTCCTCATGGATGCAACCATGGGCCAATGAGGCAAGCCAACTCTCATAGATAGGTCCAAAGCAATTTGAAGGCTCTGCAGCAGACATAGTGAACCACAGGCCTTACAGCCATAGGTATAACTACATAGAAATTAGTCGAGGAACTTCGCCAGGCCGCCGCACAGGGAACAACAAATCTTCAAGAATTTAAGATCAAGTACAATGGTCTGCAAGAAAAGATTGAGACAATACCAGCAGAGTGACTCAAGACGAGTCACGACTTTGTGTTGGGGGCTTGTTGGGACAGGGTCCCCTGGGGTCAAATTTTGTAAAGTTTTTTCAAATATTGTAAAGTCTCTGCATTTTGAGGAGGGAAGTGCTAGTAGCGCAGGTCGATTGGAGTAAAAGGGATTTTAGAAGGTCAAAGCCCCTTATTTTGTTAAGAGTCAAGTTGTTTTATGACCCTCCCATGGTTCACGAACCATGGTATTGTAATAAAGAAGGATATAAAAAGGAGTCATAGAAGAGTCATAGATAGCTAAGCATAGAAGAAAGAGCATAGAAGTGTATGATTTGGGTCTATTTTTTCTATTTTGTACTTAGGCAAAGGGGAAGGCTCCTGTAGCTATGTGCGCGGAGACCTTGGTAAGTCTGCAGTTGAGTGCACAAGTCCCTACAGTTGTGTGCGTAGGGTTGGAAATGACTGTAATTGAATATCGAAACTTAAAGAACTATAGATGTATCTATGTAACATTTATTATCTCTGAATTTACTGTAATAGATTCGTGAAGAAATAGATCTATTTATTATATGATGTTATGAATGTTTAGTACAATCGGTGAAGGGCATAGATATGCTAACTGTTAGTGACTGTAAGTTTCAGATTTTAAGCGTTAGGGTTCACGAAATTTGAGATAAAGCCCTAGGTTTGATAGAAACACATAACATAGTCCTTTGGATGCAGAAACCTGGTTCTAACATTACCCTAATACTGCCTCAGATGAGACTGCAGCCTGCACTACGTAGCTTGTTTCCGAAAGGGTCGGTAGTGTAGGTTTTTGTTGGTTAGTGCAGCGAACTCTAAACCTCGGTCCAAGCCCCCTCAAGTCAACAAGATTCGATGAGAAAATTGATCGAAGGGATCCTGTGCATTCTCACCATGACATCCAAACTCTTATACAACTATGCATATCAAGCTTATATGCTGTTGACGAAAGGGGCAAGCTGCTCATAGTTTTGGATGAAGATCTAGATCCTTGCTTTTTCTAGCTTTGCCCGCAGCTTCATCATCTTGGGCAAGTGAATTGGGGCTCGCTTGTACCTCATTGTCCATTCTTGCACATGAGTGATAGAAGTTGTATGTCCCTGAGATTTTGGACAATCTTTCTTCTTTTCCACTGGAAACTTTGTATGTCCCTGAGGTTTTGGATAATATTTTTGCTCTGCCAATGGAAACCATGTAGATGGAAAACTGCCTTATGCATGGTGACAAATCCATCATAAATTTTTAGCATGATGGCCTCAAGAGTTGATACTTCAGTAAGTACCACTATCCTCATCTCTTCCATTGTGTATCTTATGGATTGTTCTACCTTCTGCCTAGCCGCTTGAAACTCTTATAAAACCATGCATATGAAGCTTATATGGTACTGACAAATGGGGCGAGATGCTCATAGTTTTAAATCAACATCTGGATCCTTGCTTTGTCTAGCTCTACTTATGGCTTCATCATCTTGGGCAAGTGAGTCGGGGTTCCCTTGTACCTCATTGTCCATTCTTGCACATGGGTGATAGAAGTCGTATGTCCCTATGATTTGGACAATATTTCTACTCTGCTGCTGGAAACCATATAGATGGAAAACTACCTTATGCACAATGACAAATCCATCATAAATTTTTTGCATGATGGCCTCAAAAGTTGATACTTCAGCAAGTACCACTTTCCTCATCTCTTCCATTGTGGATCTTATGGATTGTTCTGCAATATGCCTGGCCGCTTGCAAGTTCTTTGCCATATGTTCATTCTCTGCTAATAAGAACTTGGAATTTTAGCTTGTGGCTCTTTCATAGGCCATAGTGGCATCAACCATGGCGACTGGTTACTTTCTAACATCTAATACTATAACACTTTCCTTCATGAATGGAGGTGACACATGATCATTCGAGAAATGCTTCGTCCGCGCATGTACAATATTCTACTACAACTCGTAAAATGATATATTTTACACATCCATCACTAGATCATCATCAAGGATAATAACCTATCCTTGCTCGCTCGAGACTAGTTTTAATATTGGAGGTGGTGGAGACTAAGGGGCAACCTCGAGTGCTCTTGGAATGAGGTCGGTATCTTGGTCTTGTTAATTTTTTCAACTGTGGTAAAATTCCACCTTAGATAGCTCAAATAACTAATATAATTATTTCATTAGGTTCCTCTTTTTGAGAGGACCAAAATGGAACCAAATATCCCCCAATTTGGTTAAGAGGAAGTTGAGTTATGAATTATTTTATTCACACAAGTATTATGGAATGGGTCGGCCCTAACCACATGAGTAACTGTGTGGGTCATTCTTAACCCCAAGTGACCCCTCAGGAAATCCTATAAATATAATAGAACTCAAGATCATTTGCACACATCTTCTCTTCTATTTTGTCTTGGTTTGCACAGGTTAGATGGAAGGAGTTCGTTCAAGGGTCTGAAATCATAGGCGAAAGGTTCACTTTGGGTTAGGGTCTTCTAGATCTTGGTCGCTAGCATAGAACAAGGCATTCTGGTCCCTGGTCACTAGCACACAAGCCTATGAGAGTGAATATATACCCTTGGACACTGGTGTAGAGGCTTATGGGAATGATTCTATGTTTAGAGGTAGATCATAAGGTTCCGGTCCCCAGTTTATCGCACTAGGTAGCCCTGGGAGTGACCCTATCATCTTTGTCACTCACACAACTAAGAAAGGGTGTGAATTTTGTTTTTCGATCACTTGCTTAGCTTGTCATGGGAGAGACTTTGGTTCTTTGTAGTTTAGAGCTAGGTTCGTACACATAAAGACCTCCTAGGAGCAACTCTGTAGTCACAGTTACTCACCTATTGTATTTGTGAGAGTGACCCAAAAGTTTCAGTCACTCACAAACAATGTTGACAAGGGTGAATCAATTCAAATCTAGGGTTTTGACATCTTGGCTTCAGTCAGCTTCAGTGATCTGCTAGATCTGGGTTTCTCTACTGTTATAACATATATGTAGATCTGTAGATCTGATTTGTTTGTTTCCACTGCAATATTTGGCTCAATGACAGTGACAATAGTACTCAGCAGTATTCGACACAGTGACAATAGTACTCAACAGTGTTTGGTAGAGTGACAACAATATACAATGGTTGACATCAGTTTGTGATAGCACATTATAGTCATCAGTATGAGGGTTCTGATCCTAGCATGATTAGATCTGTTTCATAGATATCATTATTGTTTTGTTGCATAGATAAAGTTATGGATCATTGTACTCTCTTTTGCTGCATCATTTGATGGCGATCTAAGAAGAAGAATATTTGCAAGGGTTTTCCCCATAGTGGGTTTTGCCCTGGTCTTGAACCAATCCTGGTGTCACTATATGTGTGCATGTTTTCTTCTATTGTTCCTTTTATATTTCGTTGTATTGATGATGATGGTGATGTTCTTCTTCCTATGTAATTACATATGTTGATGTATAATGGCGTAGATATGAATAATATAATGATGAAATGGGGTGAAATTAATGTATTAATGATGAAATTCTAATATCTTAGCAAAGAACAATTTCACCTTAAGAAAAATTAACATGGTATCAATGTTGGGTTGAATAAATTCCATGGATATCACCCTAATGATGACACCATCAATGGAAGCAAGAAGAGGATGGTGGAGACCTGAAATAATTCTAGGGTTTGAATATAACCCTAGGCATGTTGATTATTAGGATTTGATGGATCCTATGAGGTCATGGTTGGAGATAAAACCCTGGAAAATTATGAAACTCTAGCATGGTCTATAAGCACTTGATGAAGATTCGATGAAGTCCTAGATGGGATAATCCCTAGCAGACTTGGTTGCATACTTGAAGGCAACATTGGTATATGGACCATGGACATTGATGGCTATTGACGATTGGTTCAAGAGGGAGAGGATCACCTCTCATTGAAGATAAGTATTTCTTGACTTTTGTTGCTTCTTACTTGTTAGACTTATGGATCTAATGATTATGTTTATTACTTCCTACATATGCATTTGAGTATATGGATGTTTCTAACCTCCTTGATGAGATGGGTTGTGTAGATCCTTCTTGAGGATCATTTTGAGATGGAGATCTGGAAAGAGAGGTACTTGATGAAAAGATGAAAAAGTGCTTCAAGTGGCCTATGACTAATGAGTAGGCGCTTAGGTATTTGAATACCTCAAAATATGCATGGTATGTTTAGTTTCAGATATTGGCTCAGTAAGCCCTAAGGTATGATGAGAATGCCTCTTTCTTTGATGGCTCATACATGCATATGAAAGTGACTTGGATCTATGTTTCCTATGATGAAAATATGAACCTAGTGTTGAATTTTTTTTATCTTATTGAATTCTATGAGGTTATCTAATATTGATACATTGATACACTTGATGTTTGGCTAAAATCTATGATCTATTTGTTGGATATCTTGATCCTATAAAGAAGGATAGCACCTTGGCTCTAGAAAATGATATTGTTGATACTTGTCATGATGGATTTCATATAGAAGGATATTTCATTGACTCCTATACATGAGTCTGTTGGTAATTCTTGTGAAAAGCATGATGAAAGCATATGGAAAGAATGATTGACACTCTTGTTGTTTTGATAAAGCTTTATTGAAATACCTAATCTGATCTCATTGGTCATGAAGTGTATGGAAACCTTGATGTGAGAGGTATAAAGTATAAGATTGATATTTCATATCTCTTATTTCCTATGGTCTTGTCTTGGTGGCATAGATGCAATAACTAGATGGAGTGAATTGACATAAAATGTTCTTGTGTTTATAATTTTTGAGATATGATGTTGCATCTGTCTGTTGCTTTTAGTCTAACCTTTGATGAAATATTGATGTAATGATGTTGATAGCCATATGTTTATGATCTAATGGATATTTTGTTGCATGAATTAAGTTAAGACATGTTTCTTACATGAATGAAGATGAATGATGTAGATCCCCAGTCAAAGGGAGAATCACTTCTCAAGATTCTTACCCTTATTACTTGTATTCTATGTTTTTGAAGTATGATTTATGTGCATCTGACAGTATTGATATGCAACAGAGTCTTAGATCTGAAGCCCATTCAAAAATTAGAGTTTCTTCTCTAGTCGCAATCACAGATCTAGGATATTTCGTCTCTGGTTGCATGCATGTTAAGTCCTAGACAACGTCCAGGAAACTAAAGTTGCTCCCATGCTAACCTGAAGAGAGAGACCAGAGGTTTGACTTTTGTTGACCATCATTTAAAGAATTTTGAATATTTATGAACTCTGAATTATGATATTCCTCACATATTTTTCCACTTTTAACTTATTTTTGAATTCCTTGAGTGAAATTGTTGATCTTATAATGAAGTATTGTGCATAAAATGAGATAGTCTCCTGAAAGATATCAGGAAAACAGATGTATTATAGATAATGGAAAGATCTACTAACAGCAAAAGGCTGAATGAACATGCATACTCAACTATTGTTTGTAGGTGACGAGGACATACATATAGATATGTCACTATGTTTGTGCTACAAGAGGTTGGCATGATTTGGCATTACTGGTAAATATGAAAAGTTTTTTGTCATGATGCGTGACAATAACTTGTTTTGATGATTGTTGATTTTCCCTGATATAGATACTATGTGACTTATTTGGAGATTGGCCTCCTTATTCTTAGCACAATGGTTGGAATGATCATATTTGTGATGGAAGGATGACTTATATTATGCTTATGAGAATGAATTGATAAAATTCGGATTGATAATGCATGACTTGTTGGCATGATGAAATGAGCTACACCTGTCTCCTAGTTGAAAGTATTAATACTATGATAATGATGACTTTGATAATGGTTGTGATTTGGCTTCTAAACTCTGATGAATTGATTTTGTTAATGATGGTACAACATTGAGTTATGATTATGTTGGCTTAGCAAGACAATATGCTTAGAGCATTGCAATCTAGATATGTCTATATTTGACAGTTATCTGATGAAGTCAAGAAGATGAGTTCCAAGGTATGGCTTTGATATTTATTATGGTTTTTTGGTTTTATATCCTGATGATCTACTTGTGACAAGTGATGAGCCTCTGATGATCTAAATAAGAGGTAAATAGTTGATGAAGCCCGAAATGATGTATCATGGCATGATGAATCAATTTCTGGAATTTGGGAAAGGAATTCCATGTTGCAAAGCTATTGGAAAAAAAAATTGGATAATGAAAATGAAAATCCTTGGATACTCTATTTGAAGTTCAAAATGTAGTGGAACTTGACATGGCATCCAATGGTTGAAGCATTAATGTTTAGTTTTGAACATCCATCTGTATATGTATAATTTGCATAGAACCTTAATGAATTCATGAGTGAGTTGCTTCACTCACATAGAGTTGCCATCGAGCATGCTTTGAAATATCTACACGAGGTGTTCTATTTTGAGAATGTGATATTTCTCCTGTGATATGTATCTGCATATATGTATTGTTGATATTTGAGAATATTGTTGATAAGCACATTTGGATGCTTCTTCAGTATGTGATCTTCCATGTTATCTTAGATGAGAGGTCCATAACATGACTGAGGTTGATCATGATGTTGCTATCATGACTAGCTTTGAGGCAAGATACAGAAGCTCCTTAGAGAGTTGTTTGAGCATGATATGGACATGACATGGATACCATGGATACATTGTGATGATATGATTGGTAATAAGTCCCATGGTTATAGTTGGGACTGAGATGCTCTCATATATTGAGATAGTTTAGTTGTTCAAAACAAGATCCGGCTTGTGGTTGGAACCTCCTTAAGAGGTGTTATCACCTAGATTGACCTCATGCTAAATTGAATCAATTCTAGGGTAACCACAAACCAAGCCTAACCTAGTAGCTAACCCTACTAGGCTAGGAGAGGGCTCTCTCCTTATGGATCTCAGTCAAAATGACTGGATCAGATAGGGATTTTTGGCTAGGTATAGTATCTTGAAAGGTTTTAATTGAATTTGTTGGCTTTTTGCTGGATCAGATGGAGCTGGGCAATTTGGGTCTGGAAAATTAGGTCAGAATGCAGGGTGTTCTATGGGGAAGGTAGGTATAGGCTTTAGCATTATAAATTGAGTGAGATGAGGTGTATAAGATTGGTGAGGAGCTGAGAAGGTCATGGAGCAACCATGTATCCTTCTCAAACATCAGAAAACATAAAACACTGAAAGAATTCCCAAGGTAGAGCACTACAAAAAATGAATTCTACCTATCTATCTTGATATCATTCAGTATGAAACAATGAAGTAGATGATGGCATACATAAAACATGTAAGCAACTGATAAAAAAGAAGAAACTATGCAAAAACACCATACCACAGGTATCCCATAAAAATAGCTGCAATTCCTATTATTTTTCTTGCCAAACGGCTTACAATGATGTACAATATAGTCCAGAGCATCCAAGAGTATCCAACCTCACCAAATGACCAAGAAAACACATAATATAGACATATAAACTACTCATCCTGGCCTTTAGGGGTCGAATCCATGAGAAGAGGGGTTGTTTCAACCATTTCCCAACTAAGAACTGGAATATAGGCAGTCAAACAACCTGCCTCTAAAAAAGTGGAAACATATTCATTTGCCTCAAAACCACCTCTAACTATTGAATCTACCCTCTAATAATATTTTTATATTACATTTACATGCCATGTCATCAATTACATCATTTAAATCATCCATGAGGAGAGAGAAAGCCAATTCACTGTCAAAACAGGCGAAATGTTGATTTTCTGGGCAAACTGGTCAAAAGCACAGCACCACTTTCCACCTACTTTTGGAGGTCTTCCCCTTAGCCAAATTGATCCCATGATAGCTCATTGGAAAGGTATTCAAGTCTAGTTTCTATAACACTTGGAATGTTTTAATTTGGAGGTCATTTTCCCTCTCAAAACTTGAATCTCCCAAGACTGCTTCTATGTGTCCAAAAAGAGGCAGAGAGGTCATTTTTTAGTAGTTTTTGGACCTTTTGGTGGACCAGATTGTTGGCATTATGGCACAGGTTTGGAGCTATGGCACAGGTGTTGTCCTTGATGGCAACCTTCTTTGGTAACAGATCTCAGCTCAGGCACTCAGAAAGTAGAAAAAGACATATACGCAGGTTCATCTAGACGAAGGCACGTATACACGCGGGTTATACTTTACAAAAGCGTGTATATGTTGGTGATCATTATTTTGGTCCATAGCAGTTAAATCTTGGAACTTGAACCTATGTTTTGGACCATGGCGTCTCGTAAATTGTGTCGATCCATTGTTTTGGGTTCATGGTATTGAAATGTTATGGTTTTGAACCATGGTATTGGGGAAGGCCTAGGACTATAAAAGAGGAAGGAGATCTTGTGACAAATCACCATCTGGATTATTATTGAAGATCTGAAAAGGTGCTAGAGCTGGTATATTGGATGGTGACGCAGATCTGGATCTGGAGGAAGGAGGAA
>APFE030575439.1:0-11524 GCA_000404065.3 Pinus taeda
TATTTATAGATATTTATATAAATTACGTTCTAGTAAATGATAATTTATTTTTTAAAAAAAATTATACTTTTTATTAAAGAAATAAAAAGTGATATAAGTAGATGTAATTAAGCATTTTGAAGATTGTGTATCCACTATGATGAAGGCAAAAAAACATACAGTAAACCTGAGCATAAAAACAGTCCCAATCGGTCACAAAAATAATCTTGTCCATATTTTGGGCGTTCCCATTTAGGAGAAAATGACCCATATAAATATCAGTTTTTACAAAAAGAAATTGTTTATATAAACATGATTGACAGTCTGAGTAAACAAGTATCCACTAAAACCAAAAAAATATATGAGTTGATATATGATGAAAAGATGTTGATCCGACACACGAATCCTTCCATATTCATGTTCTACTATACACCATATGCCCAGATCGTGCTGTAGACCCTCCTTAGAAAGGAGGTTTGCTATTGTATTCTGCTCCTTGTAGATATGGCAAACCGATATATGATCAAAAGTCATTTTTAATTGAAAGATTTCTTCTAAGAGTGGAATCAATATATTATTTTGACATCTCTGCATATTGTTGAACCAATTTACAACATTCAATGAGTGACAAAAAAATTGCACTAACCCAATCCCTAAACCCAATCCCTAATTGTTTAATCCAACACATTAATAATTTTAGAGATTGTAATTCAATGTAATTGTTTATTCTCATTTTGAGGCCCACTGAAGCTTTGTAAAATTTGTTTTCATTGATGTGAATTACCAGCCTCGATCCACACCTATGTTGTGCATTAGAGGCACCATCAAAGTATGCCCAAGGGATATTAGGCTTGATATGTTCTTCAGGGATGATCATGGAGTTCTCAGATGGAGTAGTAACAGGTATAAGAGCAAAAATTGAAGCACATTCAGCTGCAAATGAATAGGGAGAAGTTGAAAGATCCTAAAAGATGCCTTTGTTTCTTGCTAGCTAAATTCCCCAGGAGATGATATTCAAAGGGATGTTTCTTAATTTTTTGTTTGAGACTGAATTCCACCAGGTTTTCCAGGCTTCTCCACAACTCTCCCCATTGTAGGTTAATCTTATCACCAAGAGATTCAAAGTGGACTCCAAAATCTTGGTGATGAAAGAGCATCTTAAAAATAAGTGTCTAACATATTCTTCAATGTTTTTGCACAAGATACACCAGGCCGGACCATGTTTCTTCCACTTCTGTAAGTTGTCCCAAGTGGGCACTTTATTCTTTAGGATGCACCAGAAGAATAGTCTTGCTTTTATTGGACTTTTCAGTTTCCATAATAGTTTGCACAACCAGTGCTGCACCCCCCATGCTTTTCTAGCCATCAATAAACTATATCCTAATTTTGGGGTGTATTGGCCTGAAGGAGCATGTACCCATCACATAGAGTTTGGACGATCCTTGATCCTTACATTTGTGCATTGCAGCTCTCTTATGTACATCTGCCATTCTTCCCCCATTGTGGCTCTAAGAAAAGATCCTCTGCAGATTTCCATCCCTGACGCCAATTAGTTGATATTTCAACTTTTTCTATCTGATTAAGGAACAAAATGCCTTGGGCATTGAGGAATTCTAAAATATCCCTTGAAAGTACAAAGGCCTCATTGCATTCCACCCAATGATCAACTCCTATTTTGAACTTTTCTCCATTACCTACGTGCCAAGCAAGACCATCTTCCATGATTCTAAGGAGTCTATAGTTGCCTTCCATATTGTTGATGCATTTGAGGGTTTTTTATCAACTTTGCACATTCATTCATCAATAGAAACTGGGTCAATGTACTTCCTCTTTACCACAACAGTCCACAAATTATCCATAGTTAACATCCACCACCCTGATTTTGCGGCCAAGGATGATGCAAAAGATTGGAATTCTTTTATACCCCATCCTCCCCAGGCCTTGAGTTGAGAAATTTTGTCCCAAACTACCCAGGGAAGAACCACGCCCTCCTTTACACCTGCCCATAGAAAACGACTACATGATTTCCTTATTTTAAATAGTATTCCTTTTGGAACCCAGGTGAGAGCTATCCAATATACATGGATAGCAATAAGAACTAATTTATTGAGTACTCATCTGCTAGCTCTCGACAGCCACTTAAATCTCCATAATTTAATACGATTCTCAATTTTTTCCAACAACCAATTTGAGTATTTGTATTGAAGGGGAGAATTGAGGTTATTTAGTCTACCTCATTTATCGTGAATCCTTAATGTACTATTGAGGATTTATGAGCATTAATGCACATTCTAGTTCCCTTGAGGAACAAGTCTAGAGAGAACTTTGGCTATTGAACATCATCCCTAGATCCATTACTGAAAAGTAGGATATCATCCACAAACAACGAATGAGTAATAAACATATTTGTTGCTATTTCAATTCCTTTTAGATCACCTCTCCTCTTTGCAGCCATGATCAACTGACTTAGTCCTTCTGCTGCTAGTGAAAATAGAAGAGGAGATAGAGGGCATCCCTATTTAAGCCCTCTCTAACTGTGGAAGAAGGGTGAGGCTGCCCTATTTATGAGAACAAAAAAAGTCACATTTGATATGAAACCCATAATCTAGTTGATGAAGCCGATACTAAAGCCCAAGTGAGTCATTAGGAGTTGTAAATATAACTAGTTGATCCTGTAATATGCCTTTGACATATTAATTTTGACTATCAAGCCTTTTCTTTTTCTTTTCTTGATATTGTGCATTGACTCCTGGGAAACTTTGATGGCTTCATGGATCTGTCTGCCATCAAGGAACCCAAATTGTTCCTTAGATATGTTTATAGAAAGGACTGGCTTTAGGCAAATCATAATAATTTTACTAATGATTTTATAGATGCAATTGCAGAGGGATATAGGCATGAACTCCTGAAACGATATAGGGTCATTCGATTTAGGTATTAAAGCCATAAAAGTAGAATTGAAAGGCTCATGGACATCACCCCTAATCCTGGATTCTTCTACCACCCCTACAATCTCTTCCCCTATTAAATCAAAGAAATGTTGGAAAAATTCCATAGTCCAACCATCAGGCCTTGGGCTCTTGTATTTTTGCATGGATTTTATAGCGCCTTTTCCTTATCCTTTCATCACATGCACCATTAACAAATCATTTTTTTCTCTATGTACCTAGGGAAGAGCTGAGTCACCCGAATGGCCTTGGAAATTGAAGTTGCCTCTAGAGCTATGAACAATTTTTTAAAGTGATCTCTTCCCATAGATCCTAGCTCGTTAAAGGATTTTTCTCTTTCCCCATCTACCTGGTTCATTTCCTAGGCAATGTTGATGTTCTTCCTTCCTTTGCATAATTATAAAAAAATTTGAATTTTCATCCCCCTCTGAAAGCCAAATAGCTAAGTTTTTTAGTCTCCATTGTTATTCAAAGTCATTTAGAATCTTCCTCCTCCTAGACTCCAATTATTTTATCTTTTCTCTCTTCTCCTCTGTCTCATACCCATCTCCTTCCGGGCTTTCTAAGGCTTCCATTTCCTCCCAAATATACTTTAAATCAGCTTCATCCCTAATCGTTTTTCCATTAGCCCAGATTATAGTTTCCAATTTCAGTATTTTTAAGTTGCCCATGAAAGACTGTGTGGGGGATATGTCTTGGGTTTGATCCAGAGGCCTCCAAGTGTCTTTGACTAATTTGTTGAATCTTAGCTCTTTGAGCCAACCAGGGTGGAATTTGAAGGGAGAACCAGGCTTCCTACTAGACCCTTTTAGCTCCAAGAGAATGCGGACGTGATCTGATTCCCCTCCTGATCCAACCCATTGCCTAAAATAGGGAATTTAGTTTATAAAGTCCTCGTTTCACAGGAAGCGGTCCAATCTCTTCACCACCTTGGCTTCCCCTACTCTTATATTCCTCCATGTAGGGCTAGATTTTATCAGTTTAATGTCTATAATCCTCTGTGTCCGAAGCTTATTCAAGAAGAACTCTGCTAGTGGGTCAACTTGGGCTTGGGGGTCCCAAGTCTAAGACAAACCCAAAGAAAATTTGAGGTCCCTCCCGCCACCACCAAATTGGGGACTTTCATAAAAGACTTAGGACAAAGGTTGCTCCAAAATGATACCCTGTCCTAACATGAACCATAGACATTGACAAGATATAGATCAAAATATAATTCTAATGACTAAAACTCAACCCCTAGCACCAGTTCTGATCCCCAAGTATTTTTCAGCTTCATATTATTGTCTTTGAGACCTAGAACTAGACCCCCTGATCTACCATTCACATCAACAGTTACAAAAGTCCAACATGGCATCATTTTTCTAAGGGAGGTCATCACTGCTTCACCTGATCCAAGGTTTTCTTGTAGCATAATGACATGAGGACAATAGGTTTGAAAAATAGCTTTTAAGGCTAGCTTCTTTAAATTGTTGTGTTATCACTCAGGTTGTTCCCTGGATCCAGAAGGGGATACAACCGAGGTAACCACTAACCAATCTTTTAGCTGCAGATCCTAGCCAATTTGCAACTAGAGAGTGCTCTCTCTTTGTGATTTAGATTTGTTTGATTATATGTTAGGCTAGTTATGAAGCACAAGTTTTGTTTGGTGTTTGGAAGATGACATTCAGTAGAACAAGGCAGTAACTTGAGAGAAGTTCAAACCGTTGGGTTGATGGAGTCTAATGGAAATAAACTTCCGGGTATGGTTTCTTTGGCAATAGGAAAATTGCAGAGCAAGATAATTAAACACGGAAAAACATTGAAGCTGAAATAGGATGAAATGAAGTCAAGAAATGAAAGGCAATCAAGAATCTTTCATTATGTTAACAGAGGGAAATTGTGTAAACATTATCAGGGAGAAATTAAGAATTCCTTGATGATATTTAGTGTGGAAGAACCAGGGAGACAAGAGCAGTTAAGAATTCTTTCCTATGCTAGTCCTGTGGAAAACATAAAAAACTACAGGAATTGAACACAGAGTACAACAAAGTAAATTCTGGGTTATTCTTTGTACCTGTAATTTAGAACATGGTATTCATATGATAAATAAAACAAAAATAGAGTAACTCAAGAGTAAAGGAAACTTATTGATCCATGCATCAACACAAGAATTCTGCAATACATCCTTCAGCCATCGATTCCACAACAGCAAATTCACCAACACAACATCCAACAATTTTATTTCAGAAGAGTTCTCAAAATTTACAGAGCAGGTCCAGAATGATATTCATCAGCCAACACTAGTACATCTCTTGAGAAAGTATTTATAAGAAGTTTACAAAATATCCCGTAGGGAAATATCAAGACATAAATTTATCCATCTACTCTCACAGTGGTAATAACTGATGTGGAAAATTGCGCAACAATAAATGAAGAAATAACTATGTTGTACTGGCTACTTTAGGTGTCATCTTATTCCTGACATTTTGGCTCTGATAGCCGGTCAATGGTTGCTTCCCTGATTTGCGTTCCTAATGTGCTAACCATTTACCACCTATGCCTGAGTTTGTTTTACCTTTTTGGTTCGAATTCCCTCCTTGGTTGATTTGATTTTGTGATAGGATATCCTCATATTACCATTCACCTGTAATTTAGACAGTTTACAAAAAATGGAGAACCAAACTACCTTGGCAAGACCTCCAACATGCTCTGCCACCATTGATTTGTTGGTAATTTATGCTTTCTCAATTTAATCAGTGTCTCGTCAGCTTCGGTGTACCTGTAATAATTTGGCTGGAAATCAAAAACATGTGTTACCTCATGCTCAATAAAAAACAACTTTCCATTTTATCATATAAACTTTGTCCAGAAGGAGGAACTGTCTCTTCTGAGCTGCTTGATGATGCTGTAATTTGATTTTGCACATAGGTATTTAGCCTATGAGCATATTGTTCTTGTTTTAACAACGTCCCACTGCTAGTGACCAGGCTAGGTAAACCTTTGCTCTGTAATATTGCAAATTTATGTCTGAAGGCTTATATCTCTGTCTGCATTTCCTGGCATTTTCTTTCTACAGTTTGAACAAAATTACTCATAGTTAGCACCTTCTTGACTCTAAAAATAGTCTTTGTCCTCTTATGAATGTCTAAAGATGCTAATTGTTCACTGGTATGAGTGTTCAAAAAATGAATCATTTGATTGGCTTGCTCCAGCTTGTTTGACAATAATACTCTGGCCTTTTGAGTTTCATATTGAGCCACCCCTATCAACTCTATCTGGTCAAAAATAGTTTGTATTGCTGTCCATTGATTAGCAATAGATTGGCCAATCTTATCCCACAAAATAGTCTTGATTTCTGTCAGAGTTCTATGAAGAGTGAGGTCCTTCTCCAAGGCTTTTATCTTATTCTCTAAGGCCTTCACTTCTCTTGTTTTCTCAGCTACAGTCATTTTTGATTTGTCATAACTAACCTCAATTTTGGCTAGTTTTTCCTTGGTTTCCTTTAATTCTGCCATTTGGATCTCCAAAGCCTTTATTTCTTTCATCATCTCTTCCATGCTCACGCTGGCCTCTTGTAGTGCGGTCGTTATAGTTGCTGCTGAAGTCGAGGTACCTGTTGTTGATGCTGGATCAATGGGAGGGGTTGTGATGGTGACTGCTGGAGGAGGAGGTGTAAGAGTTGGAGCTGTTTGAGCTGGTTGAGAGGCCAACTCCTCCTGTTTTCCTTGTAGAGCTGCTTCCAAGGCTTTCTCTGTATCCCGCAATCTTTGGTTCATCCTCATCAATAAACTGACCACATCCTCTTCTTCTTTTTGTTGTGCCACCTCTGTGGTCTGAGGGTATATTGTAGCTCGCATCTTGAGTTGTCTTCTCAAGGCTGCTATGTCTTCCTCCTTCTTTCTTATCAAGGACTGTGCACCTTTGGGATCCTTGGGATCATGTCCCAATTCTATGATAATCTCTTCCAAGGATTTTATTCTATTATCCTTGGCTAATGAGGAGGCTTTTTCCATCTCTAATTGGGTAGAAGTGTTATATAATGAGTTTTGCAGTCTATGAGCCATTAGTGCTTTGTTTGCTAAGGTGGAGTATATCATTTCTCCAGCCTATTTGTGTAACTCAATCTAGTCTATTGGGTGGATGTCTTTAGCAAGAACTTCCAGATTGGTCCTAATATAATCTGTAGCTGATTGTGGATGTTGTATAGTGGGCCTGAAGTGACTAAGGGTCATCTTCCCTGCCTGGATATCATAGGTTGCCATTAGCCTTTGTTGATTGGTGGGAGCCATTCTTAACAATTGGTTATAAAGCTGAAACCTCACTGGTTCATTTCTAGCTTTGATTTCTGTGAATGCTCTCTTGATATCAGAGCCTTGCTTGCTCTGTTGCTTGGTGGATGTAACCTCCACACCAGGCTGTCTCTCTTGCTCCTGCTGAAATGAGCTAGTCGATGTTTCCAAAAACGAAGGGATCTGCTGTTCAAAAGTTCCCTCACCCCTAAGGTTGCCTGTTGTTTCTTCTGTGAATTCTTCCTCAGAGTAGGGGTTTAGCCTTTGCCTCTTCTCACCTTGTTTCTCTGTAGGTGCCCCTGTAGGTGTCTCTTCTGGTCTGTCCCTCTTTTTGGCTCTTTCCTCATTATGAGGGGTTTGTAGCACAGGGCTCTTGACTGCCTTTACTTGCGTTGAGGGGCCTTGTTCTTGACCCTTTTCCTGGATTGTAGATGGTTTTTTTGCCATTGTATTATTCTGCTCTGAATGCTGTATTTCTTTACCTTTCCCTGCAGGTGGAGTGGTTTCTTTAGTAGGCTATTGTGAAGGTGTAGCAGTTGATGTGCTTGCTCCAATATGTTGAGGTTGTGTGAAAGGGACCTGTGCCAAATAATCTAGGTCAATTTTCTTCTCATAGTCTTTCATTTCTTTTTCTAATCTTTCTTCTTGAGTAAGATCTTCAATTAATGTGCCCTCTACCCATTCCTGTTGATTAGCATATTTTTCAATGTGAGGGATTGGCTGGTGCACATATCCTGAAAGCTTGTTTTTGACTCTTCTATAGCTTATGAAATGTTCAGGGTCATATGGTGCCCAACAAAAGATTTGTTTCAGCATGAGTTCATCTCTTAGCATCTTGTCTGCATCATTCCAGGCTTCTTCCCTCTTATTGAAAACAAAAGGTCCCAATTGATGTCTTATCTTGAGCTGTGCCTTTTTGTTTTTGCCATGGAAATGTGTCAAATCTGCACTACTAAATTGCCTGAAATATTCCAAGGCAAAGAGTCTCATGGGGACATATTTTAGCAGCTTATAGGGGGGTAATTCACAACCATAAATCCTGATCACTGTATGGTTTTGGTAGAAATACTAGTCACCAATGTTGTAGCCCCTTGAAAGATGTAAAATTCTCTGCATTTCAGCAGTGAGCCTGCCAGGAGGAGTCATCATCAACAGGCAAGTGGCTGGGTAAATGAACATGTCAATGAACTCACAATATGTATAAGGTGAGAGGTGAACTTCATGGAAAACTAAGGTCCAGAAAATGACATATCTCCTCTCTCCTTTGGAATCTAGTTTCTTAAGAGGAACTTGAAAACTATCAGGATGATAGTACAACAACAGATGATATATGTAGGATGTGTACTTGAACACTCTTTCTCTCTCTAACATCATAAAATGCTCATGGATTTTGTTTGCTATGAAGGTGGCATAGTCATACATGATAGCAGGGGGCTGTCCTGCAGTGAATATGGACATTAGCACAAACACAGTTTCATCAACAAACTCACTGGTTTTGCATCCTAGAATGTATGATATCATGTATATTAGGAGTTTCCCTGTCTCATTGAATGAGACTTGATGATAGGGTGGTGGATGATCAGGCTGGCATTGTGGTTGCATAAACAGCTGACCTAGTCTTGTTATTTCTGAGCTAGGCAGCTTTGCACCTTGATCAAGCAAGAGTTTCATGGTGAGAGGAACCAGAGGCTGAGTTGGCTCAAAGTTCAACATCTCATTTATGGACTGAGGAGTAATATAGAACAGTACATATCCAGCTGGAGTGGGGATTGCTCTTTGTGTGGGATCATAATTTGCATAGCATAAATGAATGAAATCAGGCAGCACATTGACTTAAGGGAGGTAGTAGATAGGCATGTTGGATTCCCAGATTCTTAGGACATCAATGTTATTTCTGTGGCTATTTCTAAATTGACACAAGGTTTGTAGGTGATATTTGAGACCCATCATGTCCTTAATCTGGAAGTCCCTGTCTACCAGAGGTAACCATTCCAAATCCTTATGTGGTGCATTCAAGGGTGCAATGTTGAGAGCCACTAGAGCCTCCATGCTTCAATTGTTTGTGTTTTGACTGGAATGTAGGTTTATGAAACAATAGAAAAGAGAACTTTGGCTCTAAGGCTTTTTTCAGGATATTGCAAACTGAATTTTATCTTGCAGTCAACTCACTATGTAGCATTCATGGTAGAAAAGGCGAATTATGCAGTGTGCATTGGGGAAGCTGGATAAAATAGTGAAAATGGCCTCCTTTTGTGGCTGATTTGACAAATCATTCATCATTTGGATATTTCTTGGATTCGTTTTGCAGAGGAAGGATGGAGATAGGTGGTTTGGAAAGAAGCTTGGCAATTTCTTGTTTTTATCAGCTGGTTGTGCTTTTACCTGGGGTTATAAACTGATTCTGTTGGATTTGTGAGTGGAATTCAGGAAAAAGAGCTTGAATTGCAGCTCGACAGGCCAGTTTGCAGAGGGAATGACAGTTTGACAGGGTTACTATCAACCAAATGGGTATAGTGGTGATTGTAGTGCAGAGGTACAGGGGCAGGACTGTGTTTTGGGTGGAATTCTGGTTGTACAGATGATTCTTACAGAAAAATTTGGAAAGAACAGGGTTTACGAGTGAATTCCAAGTAAATACCTGATATATGAATGCCTGGTGTGAGTTTCGGTTGCAGACTGAGCGGAGGAGGCTGGGTTTTCCGCGTGGATATGCCTGGGTGGCAGACTGTAACTTTGGTATTGAAATGGACGTAATTTGCATGTAGAGGGTGTGCAAGTCAACCAAACAGAAATGAACAAAAACAATTGATTTCCTGTGTTTTTATCAAAATTTGGACTTTCGGGCTTTTGGCGCTTTTTGGGGATGACGTCAGCATGACGTAGCTTTTGTCCGGTAGTGGAGTATGGAAGGTGACGTGGTTTCTAACGTGGTCACTGACGTGGGGGATGACATGGTGGACACGGCGGATGAACAGCAGTGTGGGTGATGACATGGTGCTGACGGGATAGTGATGCGGGCGGTAGGACAAATGGTGGTCTATGGTTTCCATCGGACGCCTTTGGTACGGGGGTAGTTTATGTCAGAGTGGGCCCGATGCAATGAAAATATGACAAGTGTCCCTGGGTACGGCAGCAAAACCGCTGTCCATTGGGTACTAACGACCAGACATCGGGGCGCCTCCGATATCGATGAGGGCCGTTGGATCTGAAGAATGCGATCCAACGGTGGACGAGAAGGTGAGTTGTTAGAGGTTTATGAAAGGAGCGCGTGTGATAATTTAATGTTTTTATAATTTTTGGAGGGTTTAAACTTTGGGTTATCGGGAAATGTGGATATGGTATTTTAATTAACCAAATGTTAATTAACAAAGTTTATTGCGCGGCGGGTATGGTTATTTGTTTGACCAAAGGTCCAACAAATCCCAGTGAGACACGTGGTGGGTTATCATTGGCCCCAGGTGGACCAATGGTTCCCAAGGAATTTTTAAAACATAGCCATATTAGGCGGGGGTGGGATATATATAATTTTTTGGGTTTTTTTCTTTTTATATATAGTAGGGGTAGGGAAACTTTATATAAGAGTTATATACTAAAGTTAGGATGTTAATATGACAAATGATAAGGAAATGCTAATTTTGTAAGGCAAACTTAGAGTTTTTAGGAAATAAAAGGGAGATGGGATGATTATGTTTACACAAGAAATGTGGCTTGTCTTGACCAAGTAAACACAACGTTTTGCTTAGTAATTCTCAAAAATGAAATGGATTAGGACTATTGACCAGATCTCAATATCCCTAGGGGATGTGTTATAGAAATTTTTGGGAACTTCAACCCCAATCACAAATGTCCATTAACTGAGGGCTCTTAAGTCCCTAAAAGTGTTGCTTCACTGCCTAAAGGAACAAGGCCAACTGAATACATCATCTCCCAGAAGTTCTCCAATGAAAACTGCTCATAAATGGTCAAAATTGAAGCATACTGAAAGCTCAATGCAGAGGGTGCGATGCATATCACCTTCCCAATGTATAGGGTGTGATGCATACTGATTTTCTCCTCTGTAGGATGCGATGGTCGGGAATGGACAAATGGCAGGGACAAAAATGCGAGGTGGAAGATCATGGAATCTTCCAGAAGCTTCCCCTCTGACACTTGCCACTCCATTTTCGACCAGGGATGAGTAAGAGATCTTCATTCTCCAAGTGGAAGCAGGAACTATCAGATAGAAGACACTAATCAAGATCCCAAAAGATGACTCACCTCTCTGTAATCATCTATATATGGATCCCTCATCACAGAGATCCAGAGGCTGGAATTTTGTAATCTATAGAG
>APFE030575444.1:2046-20546 GCA_000404065.3 Pinus taeda
TAAATCGGCCTACGAGCTTAGTTCGGCGCATGTGCCACCTCTCTCTATCTCTTCTACCTTTGAACATATTTCTTCTTTAGATGATGAAAGTGAGGATGACAATCCTCCCCCACCTTCTCAAGATCATCCTTCAGCTCCTTCAGCTCGCAGGCCGTGGACTGTTTCCCTCTCTAAGGGTTTTAACCACGTCAAAATACTGGTGTATTGATCTATGATCTGTTTGTGAGCGGTGTCCTTTTGGTGTTTTGTCTGAGGAACTTACACTGTAAATTCCTACAGGTGATGATTCCTTCAATCACTTTATTTGTAGACTCCACTTGACCATTTGCTTGTGGATGATAAGGAGTAGATTTCCTATGCTTTATCTTGTATTCCTCCACAAGCCTTTCCACCATGTTGGATTTGAATTGAGATCCCTGATCTATCACAATTTCTCTTGGAACACCAAAATGAGTAAAGATTTCCTCAAAAAGAAAATTAACTACAAATTTTTCATTAGCAAAAGGTAATGATTTGGCTTCTACCCATTTAGTGACATAATTAGTGCATACCAATGTATACTTTTTCTACTTATATGGAGGATTAATTGGTCCATAAAGTATAAAGCCCAATATTCAAAAGGTTCGATAAGTACTTGAGTTTATAATGGCATTTCATTTGACGGAGCAGGTTTCCCTACCCTTTGGAAACTGTCACATATTTTGACATATTCTTTAGCATTCTTAAATATGGATGGCCAATAATATCCTAAAGAAAGGATTTTATAGGTTTTCCTCTTGTCAGCAAAGTGTCCACCACACTACTCATCATGACATGCTTTGAGAATCACAGGCATTTCATCTTCCCTAGCACACCTTTTGATCATAAGATCTGGCCTTGTTTTATACAATTCGTTAATGATCCATGAATATCTTGCACTTTCCTGAATAATTTTTCTTTTCTCTCTAGGAAACAAATGTGAGGGTAACTTTTCTGTGACCAAGTAATTAGCAACATCTACAAACCAAGGAGTTTGAGTAGTTACTGCAAAAAGATATTCATTAGGAAACTTAACTTCAACTGGTGAATCTTCTTTGATATTCTGAATCTTGGACAAGAAATCAACAACTATGTTTTGTTTTCCAAGTCTATCTAGCATAGTAATGTTGAATTCTTGTAAAAGTAAAAGCCATCTTATAGCTCTACCATTAGTAATAGGTTTATTCATCAAATATCTAATTGCAGAGTGATCTGCATGAACAAAGGTTTCATAGCATGTTATATAGTGTCTGAACTTATTAATTTCATGAACAAAAACTAAAAATTCCTTTTCAGTCACAGCATAATTCAACTCAGTGGGAGTCAAATTCTTACTTTTATAGTAAATGGCATAAGGAATCAAATCTTTTTGTCCCAATACAACTCCCAGAACTATATCTGAAGCATCTATGGATATATGGAAAGGGATTTTCCAATTTGGACCTCTTAAAATAGGTGCTTCAAAAATTTTTGCTTTCAAGGTTTCAAATGCTAATTTGCAATCAAGATTCCAACTAAATTCACAATATTTTGTAAGCAATTTGAAGAGTGGAGATGCTATTTTAGTGAATTTTTCTATAATTCTTCTATAGTATCCTGTAAATCCTAGAAAACTTCTAACATCCTTTTGGCAATTTGGAATTGATAACTTATAGATGACTTCAAATTTAGATTTGTCAAATTTAATCCCATCCCCTGAAATGTGATGTCCTAAAACAATACCTTATGTAAACATCATAAAACATTTTTCATGGCTTAGTGAAAGGTTTGTTTCTTTCATAGACTGTAAAATCATCCATATATACCTCTACACAATCATGTATCAGATCAGAAAAATTTCCTAATTCTGCTCTTTGGAATGTTGTAAGTGCATTACATAATCCAAAAGGAGGTAATCGGTAGGTAAAAGTTCCCTAAGGACAAGTAAATGTGGTTTTATCCTTATCCTCAGGTGCTACCTAAATTTGATTATAACCACTAAAACCATCCAAGAATGAGAAATACTTGATCTATAAAGGGCAAAGGAAAATGATCTTTAAGGGTTGCTTTATTCAATTATCAGTAATCAATGCGCACCCTTCATTTATCATTCTCTTACAATCTCCCTAAGATTTGGATTCATCCTTCTCTGAGGTTGTCTAATAGATTTACTGTTTTCCTCAATATAGATATGATGGACACAAGTCTTAGGATCAATGCCTTTCATGTCGATGTATTCCCATGCAAATGCAGCAGAATGTTTTTGTAATGTCTTGGTTAGCTCTTCTTGTTGTAGTTTCTCCAAGTTTTTGTTCATGTTCAATGTCCTACCTGGAAAAATTTCAATTGTAGAGCTACCAATCTCTTCCATAGAATAGAGAGATATCTTCCTAGATGACAAGTATTCAACATTAGATTTTTCTTCAAATTGTGCATGATCATATTCTGAAGATGTTTCAAAATTTTCCAATGTATTCAAAATTTGACTATCTTCACCAATTTCTGAAATAGTAAAGAGAGGTTGAATATCATCTTCGTCATCAATCCATTCCTTGTCATCTATTTATGTGATTTCTTTTGCTGGAGGATACAGAGTAAATTTCTTTATTGAATTACCATTAGAAATATACATGTCACCAAATCTAAAGCTAATAAAAGCATCAGCTGTGGCCAGCCAAGGTCTTCCTAATATGAGTGGGTGTCCTCCTAGATTATTCTTGGGAGTTAAGATCATGAAATCATCAGGATATTCCCAAGAATCTAAGGATACTGAAATATTTTCTAATACACCATCTGGTTTCATTACTGATCTATCTGCAAGTTGCAGTAAGGTAGATGTGTAAAGAATATTAGGAAGTTTAAGCTTCTCCATAGTTTGTCTACTCATAATGTTTATTGCTACCCCTAAGTCAATCAATGTATTTGCAATTTCAATTCCATTTATATGTGTCTTGACAATTGGACTTCCTGGATCCACATATTTTTGTGAGGCAATTTTCCCATCATTATGTCTGCTATTTTTCCTACCAAGTGAATTCTTTTTGTTACTTTTGCTTTTCTTCTTGGCCTTTTTATGCTCAACTCCTTTATCGTTTTGGCTAGAATAGGAATTTCTCTTATAGCTTGTAGCAAAGAAATTTTGATACATACATTCTTCAATCCATCTAGAAAATCATAGTTGGGCAACAAAATCTGTTTTTCTACCCCTCTATCAATTTGTAGTCTTTCAAGAAAAGGAGGTCTAGAAGTAGATGCTAATTTCTCAATGATAGGAGTTGTATTCATTGGTTCCTTTTGTTTTCCTTTTTCAATGTTTTGGTTTTGGAGAAATGTTCCCTCAAAACTTTTATTGACTTTCAGAGAACTCTCCTCAGAAATATCTTGTTCTTGAAAAACTACAGAAGGTCTTTCCTTTTCTAATATCCTTCCAGATCTTAGTTTCACATCATTAAGATATAGAGGAGTAATAATGTAAGTTGGAAATTGTTGTCCTTCTACCATGTACGCATTTTGAGGGTTTTTATTGTTGGGGCTTGGTAATAGTTGGGTAGGTAGCTAATTTGGTTCTGCTGAAATGGTAGTAAGAGTTGAGGATTTTGGTTTTGTTGTGGAGGTTGTTGTGGAAATGGCAATGAAAGTTGAGGGTTCTGATTTTGAAGTTGTGGCTGCAGATTTTGTTGTTGATTATGTGGGGGAGGAAAATTCTAATAGGATGGAGGATATTGATAATATTGAGCAAATCTCCCATAAGGATTTTGTACTCCTTGTGCCCACTGTTGAGATTGAAGTTGAGGTTGAGGTTGAGGCCAAGGTTGTTGCAAAGAATTCCAGTTTGGTGGGGGTTGAAGATACATTTGATTGTTAAATCCTTGATTTTGTGTCCCCAACCAAGGTCTTCTTGTAACAAAACAAAGAGATTCTGCAGAATTTTGGATTGTTTCCTCTTGGAAAACAACCTTAATTCCTGGGATTAAAGGACAACCCTTTGTCTTATGGCTCCCAAACAAATCATACAAGTTTCTACAATTTTTGCATCTAAAGGACATTCCCTTAGAGCATTTTTTTTTTTTTTTTTTGCATTTTGGACAAAAAATGGCTAAAGCATCAGCCTGTGTTTTCTACTTGTTTTGAATTTTAAGGGTGTCTAGTTGCTCACTAAGGCTCCCTAGAATGTCAGTGTTAAACTCATCAAGCATATTGCCAATTTCTACCCTTCTTACAGATCCAGTTGCAGATTTGTTTGCTCTAACAAAAGAAGGATCTCTCGGCCCTTTCCTTGTTTTAGATTTCCTTCTTGAGAGATGAGAACATAGTTCTCCTATATCACTCAATCGAAGTTGAGAGATATCTCCCTTCCTTTTCATGTTAAGGATATCTATCCACTCATCTCTAATGGATTTTAATAAAAGATTTTTCAAATTTTCTTCATCTAAATTGTTCATCTTTGCTCTTTTCAAATTATAGTTTAATCTCTCAATCAAATCTTCTAAGTTTTCACCTCTCTTTGCATCATTTTGAACACCTCATCTTTATGATTTGTATGCATGCAATAATCCAAGTACCTATCCAAAAATGCCTTTTTCATGTCATTCCATGTTCTAATGGATTGAGTGACTAACCCCATGAACCATTTTAAAGCAGCTCCTTTCAGTGTTGAAGGAAACAATTTAAGTTTTTGAGAGTCTTCTAGATAGTCATAAGTTCTGCACAAGACTTAAAACTCAAACAAAAATGTTTCCAGGTCTTCACTTATCAACCAATAGAAGTTTGGGAGGATAGAAGGTGAAATAGTTTTCATTGTGGCATATGTTTCCTCATCCACTTTAGGGAATCCAAAAGAGTTATCTATTTCCCTATTTCCTCTACCTCCTCCATTATTACCTCTACCTCCTCCATTATTTCCTCTACCTCTCCCTCTACCCCCTCCTCCAAACAGTGAGAATTCTCCATCTTGTTCCTCTTCTTCCATTATAGTTCCTTTAGAGTTAGTATAGGGTTCAACTTGTAAGGTTATTCCCTCCTCCTCTAATTATTCTATTAATGGACTATGGGAGAGAGGTTCTACTTCTTCTTCTCCACCAGGTACTCCTAATTCTTCAACTATAATGGGCTCTCCCGTGGAGGTAAGAAGAACTATCCCTACTGTTGGAGATTTGAAATTTTTCTCCCCTAGGACAGTCTTCATAGAAGAAGTAGGAGATTCTTCTAGTTGGATTTCTGCCCTTGGAATTTCAAGAGTCCTATGGCTGGGAGTGTGAGTTTGGGATGGAGTTGTGTCTTTTCTTACTCTCGATGGAGTGGATGGTGTTGTAGGAATCTAACTTCTACCCCTAGCTATAAATCTACCCCTAGAGTCTATTTCTCTATGCATGTCATTTTTTTTTTTGAATGTAAGAGATAAGGCTACCTAGTTACACTTCCCTGGAAATGGCACCAAAATGTTTGGTCAATTTAGTGTCCTAAATTTCTTTACATAAATTATCAATCCGGGTATCATAAACTGATGAAGTGTAGTGCACTATTTGTGCTAGATGACCCTT
Organism: Pinus taeda; assembly: GCA_000404065.3. Taxonomy (NCBI): domain Eukaryota; kingdom Viridiplantae; phylum Streptophyta; class Pinopsida; order Pinales; family Pinaceae; genus Pinus; species Pinus taeda. Next base: position 7,584 of record APFE030575444.1, read on the forward strand.
TTTACTTCGTTGTTTTTATGTTTTATGTCGTTTTGGGGGTTTTTATGTCCTTTAATCCCTAATGATGCACAATTAAGTATCAAAATCTTAAATCTAACTTCTATAAGGACTGCTAAAATTCTAAAAATGAGAAACAAAAGAGCTTAAGGAAGACTTGAGAGCAAAGTTTAAGCAAGAAATGAAAATAAAGTTTCTATTCCTGTTTTATCATTATTCCCAAATCATGATCTTAAAAACTGAAAGTGAAATTGCAACTAGTGTCTAATCTATCATAGAAACAAAGATAAATGAAACACTTAATTACCCTGCGTCTCAATTTTGGGAGAAAATATCCTTGTGATGACATTTGAGGATTTCTGTACTTCATTATTCTAAGAGAAAATACATGCAAGAATGTGTTATCACTCAGATTTCCCCTTAGAAGTTATCAAAAGAAGCGACACTCCAAGGTAACCACAAACCAATCTTTTAAGTACAAAATCTAGCCAATTTGTACTAAGAGAGGACTCTCTCTTTATGATTTAGCTTTGTTTTATGGGATATTAGGCTAGTTATGAAAGCTTGTAAGGGATTTTTGGTTGGGTGGTGGAATTTTGGGAACAAATGGATAGAGCAAGGCCTTCAAGCAACTGGGCTATGGAGTCAATCGAATACTAGCTTAACTAGATTAGATCACTTACTAAAGGGAAAACTCACAGGGCAAGATAGTAAAACAAAAGGAAAATGTCGAGTTTAGGTGGATGAGATGGTCTTAACCAGGGAGAAAGGGCAATGAAGAATCCTTTAACTGGGGTCAAGATGAGGAATAGAAGAGGCATACCAACAAAGAACAATTAAGAATTCTTTGTTCAATTGAGCCAAAGGGATAAACTATGAAGTAAGGGAGCATTCAAGAATTCCCTAACTATGATAATCTAGAAGAAAACATTAAGGATGATAAACCTTTTAAAACAGATTGCAGCAAAGCAAATTTTGTGATATCATTATTTCATTTGTCATTCAGATTTCATGAAAACACACATCATTATTAATAAACAAAGGAAAAACAATAATAAACAAGAGATATAGAATACTTATTTGATTTCTATTTGACACAAGTATCCTGTAAATTGCCTTAGCTTTATTCCTTGATCCAGCAAGCCATACAAATGTTGGTACAATAGCACTTCAATTCCAGAAGAAAATGTCTATAGAAATGTTGTAGAATATACACATTAATACTTCGAATAAAGAAGTATTTATGCAAAATTTACATCAAAATATCTCATAACTAAATGAGATTTATTCTAGGAAAATAAAATATCTATTTGCACAAATATAGAGACATATGGTCTTGAATATAGTGACAGATAATGAACTAATTTTTGTTGTCCCTGCTTTTGTTGAAGGAGCTGAAGGTATGCTCTACGAATCTGCATCTTGTTGTGGTCTTAGTAACTCTGTGCTGGACATATGATTTGATCTTTTTCACTAATACTCTTTCACCTGTAGTTGATACTCTTTACATGTTCACCAGTATTCATCCTTCTTACCAAAATTTATTGTGGAAAATATTTCTATTTACCTCATTGTTTACCATGGTAATTTATAGGATGTCATTCATGCTGGACCACTAATCATCCTTTGGTATTCTTGCCTTTGTCAGCTTCCTATAGATTTCATTTGCTTCAGTATATTTCACAAAATTGGGTTGCACTAGGAATAGGTGCTTCACTTCATGTTCAATGTAGAAAAGGTTCTCCAAACCGTCATAGAGAACTTTCCCTATGGGAAATGCCTTGACTGTAGATGAACTAGATTGACTGCCAGTCTGCTTATGTAATTTTTCAATGTAATCAATCTGAACCATTAATCTATCATTGAGGACTAAAGGACTGGGGAGTCCTTTCATTCTTAAGATGTCAAATTTCTTCAGGAACTCATCTATGTCTTCTTGCATGCTTTGACATCTTTGTTCCATGCGTTGCAATAGATTCCTTTTGGTCAGCACTTTCTTCAGTTCAAGGATGGTAGCAGTCCTATCCTCAATATTTAATTGTTCTAACTATTGCCTATTTTTACTGTTCAGGAAATTGATTAATCTAGTTGCTTCCTTAGGTTTTCTACCCAGCTCTTCTCTGGTCTTCCGAACTTCTTCCAAAGTAGGCTTAACCAAATCAATTTGTTTAAAATAATTTGAATGGATGGCCAAATATCACTGATGGAATCAATGATATTGGTCCACAATATCTTCCTAATGTATGTCAAAGGCTTTTCAAATGATAGGTTCTTCTCCAATGCTTTAATTTGTTGTGTCATTCTTTTATTTTTCCTTATTTCTTCTGCATAATTCATCTTGGATACATCATATTTCTTCTCTAAATAGTGAATTTCTCTTTTACTTTCTATAACTCTGTGACTTGGAGTTTCATTTCTTCCATGGACTTAATTAAGTCCTTTGTGCTCTGTATTGATGTACCTGCCTGTGATGTAATTGTTGTCTCTATGGGTGCAGTTGTTGCCAAAGGAATGTTTGGTGCTAAAAAAGTTGCTAGTGTGGAAGGGACTATTGTCGAAACTATTGGCACTACAATTTGAGGCTATGTGGTCGACTCACTTTGCCTTGACTATACTTCTTTCTCCTATTCCTTCTCTGTTTCCTTTATTTGCTCGTTTAACTTAAGGACCAAGTCCATAAGTTCTTCATTTTTCTTCTCTATCACTTCAGCAGTCTGAGGGTGAATGAGTGGTGGCAGCTTCAACTATTTTCTGAGTGAAGTTATGTCTTCATTCTTTTTCTTAATCAAGCTCTCTGCTAGCTTAACATCTTTTGGGTCATGAACCAACTCAATTACCAAATCTTCCATTGATTTTATCCTATTATCCTTTGCTTGTGTGGAGGCTTTCTCCAATTGGGTTGTAATGTTGCTCAATGAATTTTTGCAATCTATGAGCCATCATTGTTGTGTCGGTCAGTGCTTAGTAGACCATCTCACATGTTTACTTGTGTAATTCAATTTGATCAATAGGGTTGATGTCTTTAGCCATGACTTAAAAGTTAGTTTTGAGATAATCTGCCAAGGATTTTGATTGCAGCACTACGGGCTTTAGGAAACTCATGTGCATTTTTCCCTTTTTGATGTTGAAGGTTGACATCAATCTGGTTTGGTTTGAAGGGGCCATCTTTAAGTACTAAGCATAGGCTTGGGCCTTGAGTTGCTCATTATTTGTCTTGATTTCCTTAAACTTTCCTTTGATATCTATAATTTTCGCAGAAGAAGACATGAGAGATGAAAAATCTACACACTATTGTCCTTCTAGCTCTTACCTCTGTGAACTTGAGGGTGTTCCACCTGTTGGGAATGTCTGCAAACTATCTGTTCCTTCCTTTCTCATGTTTTCTGTAGTTTCATCTATGAACTCCTCCTCTAAATAAGGGTTCAACCTTTGCCTCTTAGCAAAGGTTTGATCTGTAGGACTGCTAGAAGGGGTAGCTACTTCCCTATCTCTTTTCAAATTCTTTTCCTCATTCAAAAGAGTCTGCACAACTAGGGGATTTCCCATATTTGTAGGAGCTAGGTGTGGCTGTGGTGGAGCTCTTTCTTCAGAGATTTCAGGCTACTTTGATACCTCTGGCTGTTCTGATGTTAATATAGAAGAACCACAGATAAGTATTATTTTTATCCCGCATGGAAAAGTGTGTTGCGATAAATAGTACAACGGTTTGTTTTGATGTAGGAACACTAGTTTCCTATGTTTGTCCCTGTGATTGCGTTGCTATGGGACCACTAGTTTCTTGTGCTGGATTTTGAGAAGTTTCAACTGTCACCTATACAAAAGAGTCCAGGTGTGTATCTTCTCCAAATCTTTCATCACATTATCAACTTCAACTTTATCACTATCTTCCTCTATCAATGTCCCTTCTCTTCATTCATTTAAATTGGCATATTGTTCTATCTCAGGAATTCTATGATGGATGTAGGGTGACAGCTTATGTTTTATCCTCCTGTCACTGATGAAACCATGAGGGTCATAAATCTAAGCAAAGCTTTTCTTTAGTCTCACTGTTGTTTCTATGGTTTCTTTTTCTCTTTTCCCTACTTCTCTATTGTTGCACACAAATGGGCCTAAGTGGTCTTTGATCCTCAATTGGCTTTCTTCTTTGCCTTAGGGAAATGAATTTGGTCAGAGTTTAATATTTGCCTAAAATATTCCAGGGAAAACAATCTCATAGGAATATACTTAGGCAGCTTGAAAGGAGGGAGCTCACAACCATAAATTCAGATCTCAGCGTGATTCTGGTACAAGTACCAGTCACCTATCTTGTACTGCTTTGACAGTTGAAGGATTCTCTTGATATCATCACTGATTCTTGGGGGAGGATGTCCTGTCAGCATGGTGGTTATAGGATAGACAAATTGATCTATGAATTCATTGTATGAATAGGGAGAAGTATATGAGTAGTCAAAGATTGAAGTCCAGAAAATGATTGATCTAGGATTACCTTCGGTATCAAGTTTATTCATAGAAAATGAGAATTTTTCAGTTTGGTAATACACGAAGAGGTGATACAATATTGTGGAATACTTGAACACTCTCTCATTTTCTAATCTCATGAATTGATCATGGATTTTTTCAGCTATGAATGCAACATAGTCATACTTAGCAGCAGGGGGTTGGCTAGGGGTGAAGATAATCATATAAGCAAAGGTCATTTCATCCACATATTCATTGGTTGTGAAACCAAGAATACAGGCAATCATGGTAATATTGTCCCTCCCTAAGCTTGTAAAAGCACCTGTCATGTAGGGTGGAGGGTTTTCTAAAATGTATTGTTCTAACATGAACATTTGGAAAACTTTGGCGATCTCTGAGCTGGATAGTTTGGAAGATTTGTCAAGTAAATTAGCAATAGATAGAGGGTTAAGGTTTTGAATAGGTTGCAACTACAATATTTCATTGATGGAGTCTATTGTAATGGTAAAAATAATTTGCTGGTGTCAAGGGACATTACAGCTCTGAGATTAGGGTTATAATTGGCATGGCACTGGTGAAAAATTTCTGGGAAAATGTGCACAGGAAGGAATTGGTACTTTGGGAGATTTGATTCCCACAGACCAATTTTGTCAACATTATTGAGGTAAAGGTCTTGGTATTTAAAATGCAGTCTCAAGGGAGAGTCATCAAATGCGAGGTCTTTGATTTTGAAGTCCCTATCTGCTAAGGGTAGATAATCCAAATCTCTATGAGGAGTAGTGATAGGAGGTACATTGAGGGCCATGGGGGTTTTCGATTTCTAGTTCTTGTGGATTCAGAGATTGAAATGGGGCCTTTTGAGTGAGATAGGTGAAACAAGGGTCCTGGGAGTTCTTCACTGTAAGTTTCGCAACTGAATTACACTAGAATTTTGGGGTTTCAACGTAATTATAGAGGAAATTTAATATGTAACAGGGTTTCTGGAAGAAAACTGGTAAATACCTGTTATGGAGTGACTGGTAATGGTGTATTGGTTGACTGGAGGCACACTGTGGACTGGAGTAGCGTCGAGCAACAACTTTCATGGTGGGTGACGGTTTGGGTAGGAGTTGGTCAATTTCTACGTACTAGCTGCATGCATGAGTTTTTCAGAATAATGGACGAAAATGGATTATACTTTGTTTCTTCTGCAAAGTCAATCTTTTGGTAGGTTTCGTGAAATGGACAGGTTGCGTCAGCGAGACGATTTGACTTTTTTTTCATTTGTGGGGAGGCGGTAAGCGGGTTTCATCACATTACTTATGGGTGGGAAGTGGTTTTTAGGAGGGGCCGTGCGATTCCGCACATCTTTCGACACGTAGCATCGACATTGTTTAGGAAACCGCTGCCATTGCACGCTAACTATCGACCAAAAGGCCTGTGCAATATGCATGATGGCCATTGGATCTGAGGGATCCGATTGGACAGTGGTCAGGGTGCTGAGGTGACTATTGTATAACAGGGGTGGGCTCGATATTAATTAAAATACTTAATCATATCAGGGACGATTTGATTGGTCATTGAGTTATTAATTAGTCCTGACGACTTAATTAATTCTCATTAGCTTGGAGGGGAGGTCAGATTCTTAATTAACTACAGATTAGCTAATTAATCCCATTTATTATTTGATTTATGGTTATATTTAACCATCGGGGCAGGATATGTAAAAATTTGGGGTTTTGTATAATATAATAATATGGGCATGGGTGATGTCATTTTATTCGAGAATTACATAATAACAACATTAGTGGTTAATATGACCAAATGAATGGGAAAGCGCTAAGTCTAATGTTTTCCAAAAATGTATTTCATCATACAACACTTATACCTTAGGCTAATGATATGTAGATAGAATGCTTTTAATTTTCCTAAGTAAAATAGGATTTTACTTAGGAAAAAATTTATAAATGGAATGAGTGACTTTATCAAGGGGATTTAAGTGCTTTAGGGATTTCAAATTATTGGGCCGAGGCTCCAGCCCCTCCAAAATTCTAAGAAATGCTCTGAGCCCCTCTAACTTGTTTATAGGTACTTTTAGCACTTAGGGGAAATTAGTGATTTTTTAGGGAAAAATGGAGTAAGGAAGTTAATTAATTTGACTTTGTCTCCTTGACGTGTTGTCTCCAATGTGAGTTGTGCTTTGTCCAAGTGATGAAAGCAAAATTATTTAAGCTTTTAACTTAACTATTCATTACACATTTATTTTGCAACCATCATCTACTTATCCTACCTACTTTATCCTAGCATTTTCACTTCTTTATTAGGGTGCACTTAGACTAGCAAACCCTTATCAAACTCTCTTTTCTTTCACATAGTGATATCTATCTAAATTTACACTTATTACATTCAAGGGCTCAAATTAAATTATTGAGCTCCTTTTATTCACTCTACCTATCTATTTATCTGTCGAGATTAAACTGCTTGGTCAGATCTTTATTCTCTATATCTAAAGCATGAAATTGAAAACATAGAATAACCAAGATTAAGCTATTTGGTTACCATGGATTGTGGCCTAAGTAACAAGTTGCACACAATCTTTATGCATAAAGTAAATAGTAGTGGCATTTAGACTTGCACACTTTCATGGTCTTTTCTTTTTATTGGGGTTCAATTTCTTTCATTTTTTGACCTTTTCTTTATTCTTTTCACCCTTTTATTCTTTTTCTATGGTATACCCTCTTTACATTTTTTAATTTATTTAGTTTTTCACAAATATGGAAAACCTTTGCAACAAGTAAAGGTATGAACATATTTCAAAGCTAAACCAAGTCAATCATGATATATGACACCTATTGGTATAGGGGCATAACAGTGGCTCCACTTAGGGATGGCTTTCCCTGGTGGAAAGTCAAGAACAGTAGATCAATGGCCTATGAATGATTTTGACTATGCTCTAGAATCTTCCTTTTCCTACTACTTTATTTGTATGTATGACGGTAATCGTTCTAAAGCTTAGGGCCTTCTCTTCAGGCTTCAACTTCACAATTTTACCATCCAATCAACATTGACATTATAAAGGATATATTATGTATAGTTAGAAATCTAATCAAAGTTAAAAAATGAGATCAAAGTAATGTTTCAACATCTGACCATTAAATGGTCCTGCTTCAAGTTCTGCACCATCTAACTCTTTAAGAAAATATGCATTGTTTCCTCTGAAAGCATATATTATATATGGTCCTCTCCACAAGAAGTCAAACTTCCCATGTTTTCCTTTGTCCTCCCTTTTGGAATCCCATCTCAACACTTTGTCTCCTATATAAAAATATTATGCTTTGGTCCTTCTATCAAAGATTTTCTTGAGTTTCTCTTGTAGCACTTGTGATCTTTGGTACATCTACTCCCTAGTTTGCTGCAAATGGATGGTATAGTTTATCCTTCTCTGTATATCATTTGGTTCTACTTAAGATTCTTGTAGTAATTTCATGACATTAACCCCTAAAGATGAGGGAAAAATAGGCTCCATGCCATATACTAGCTCGTAGGGATTGGTCCCAATGGATTTTTTGGTTGTAAGCCTGTCTGCCCACAAAGCATTGATCAATTTTTTGTTCCAAGTTTTCTTATTCTCTTCCAATAGTTTTTTGATAATATTAATTATACTTTTGTTGGAAGATTCTACAAGTCCATTCCCTTGAGGATAGTAGGTTGTGGAATGACCCAGTGTGATATGGTACTTGTTACAGAAATTAATCATTTTCTTTGACTTAAAGGTTGCAGCATTATTTGTGATAATTTTTTCTGGGCAACCAAAGCTAAACAAAATATTGACCTCTAGAAATCCTATGATGACAGTGTTTGTGGCTTGTCTGGAGGGAATGGCTTCTATCCATTTTGTAAAATAGTTAGTTGCATTGAGTATCCATTTGTGTTGACCAGAAGAGGGTGGATGAATTTCCCCAATGAAGTCAAGACCCCATTGTTGAAAAGGTTTCTCGGTCAAAATGGGTTTCAATGGTAAAGGTAACAATTTTATTTTTCCTTCAAATATTTGGCATTTGTGGCAGGAAGTTACAAATTTCTTTACATCTGCAAACAAGGTTGACCAATAAAATCCAGGTCTTAGAATTTTGTCAGCAATTGGCTTCCAATAGAGGTGTCCACCACAGTCCCTTGCATGAAATTCTTGGAGAGTCTTGTCAGCTTCTTCTTTCAATAAACAACTTAACAAAATTCCTTCATGATTTTTCCAAAATAAAGAATTATCTAGGATGCAAAATTTTGAAGACTTCATTTTCAAAAATCTATTCTTAGTTTTGGACAACCCTGGAGGAGCCTGCAGGTTTTGTGACACATAAATAGTACCAGCATGCCAAGGTGAATCTGAAAAGGCCTGGCTGATCTGTGGAGTCGCCATCTCCTGCTCGTTATCCAGCTCTGCAATGAGATTTATGTCTAGGGCTTGACAATTAGTTTTTGCCATGAGTTTAGCCAATCCCCGACCTTTAATTGGCTTAGTGGGTTTTATTTATAAATCATATTCTAAGACAGTAGCTATCAATTTTCCTCTTTTTCCATCAATTCCATCCTGAGTCAGGATGTCCTTGACTACTGCATTAGGAACCTAAACTATTATATGAGAATACAAAATGTAAACCCTGAAATCTTTAAAAGCTTTTACCAATGCAAAAGCTTGTTTCTCCATTATTTTGTATTTTAACGATGCATCTCTAAGAGATTTACTAAAAAAGCTATGGGTTTTTCACATCCTTGATCATCTTTTTGTAGTAAAACTATAGCTATGGTGTGTTCTAATGCAAAAGAAAAATTATGAAGTCTCTATCAAACTGTGGGCTTGTGAGGACTGGTGTTCTTGTTAAGGCTATTTTAATTTCTTCAAATGATTGTTTAGCCTCAATTGTCTAGTTAATGGTTGAATCCTTCTTTAACATGTTATTTAATGATCTAATGAGTTCAACTAAGTTATATATAAACCTCCTTAAAAAATTAATCTTTCCTAAAAAAACCTGTAACTCTTTAATGTTTCTAGGATAGGTAATTTGTAAAATAGATTCGATCCTGGAGGGGTCAATTCGAATGCCATCCTTAGAAATGATATGACCTAATAGTTTTCCTTCCTCCAAACTGAACAAACACTTCATTGGATTCAAAGAAATACCATATTTTCTGCAGTTTAAAAAGACTTGCCTGAGATGCTCCAAATGAAGTTGATCTGATTTAGAAAAAATAGTGAGATCATCAAGATATATAACAAGAAAATCATGAATTTCTTTAGCAAAGGTAATGTCCATTGCTCTTTGAAAATTTGCTCCTGCATTTTTTAGTCCAAAGGGCATTTTAATGTACATGAAGGTAACCCATGGCGTTGTAAATGTTGTTTTCTCTTGGTCATTAGGATGAACTAAGATTTGGTTATACCCTGAAAACCCATCTAAAAGTGAGATTCTAGAACAACCAACTAACCTTTGCAATATATGGTCCATTTTGGGTAACGGATAGTTATCTTTCAAAGAGACCTTGTTCACATTTCTTAGGTCAACACATAATCTTATTTCACTTGTTTTCTTTCTAGTAGGTACCATATTAGATACCCATTCCGAGAATCTAATAGGGGAAGTGATCCCTGCTTCATACATGCATTTAATTTCTTTCTCAATTGATGGTAATAGCATAGGGTTAATTCTTCTGAGTTTTTGTTTAAAGGGCTTTTGATTTTCTTTTAGAGGTATAGTGTGCTGAACGATAGAGGTGTCATAGGATTTCAAATCTTCATAACTCCAGACAAAGACATCCTGGAATTCCCTCATAAGTTCAACATACTTTAGCTTCTAATCAGGAGGTAAAGATTTTGACAATTTTATCAATTTGGGATTATCATGTGTTCCTAAGTTATACTCCTCGATGTTTGCCTTTAAAGGCCCCATTTTAGGTTTCTTTGGAATGTCATTAAAGTCAGACAAATATTCTAGAGGAGTCAATCCTTTGGGTAAATGATTGTCCTTTAGGTTGAAAACCTCTGTTTCTTCTTCAATTATTTCATCTATGTCCATTTGTTTTAGGTCTTGAATTTCTTTTGTGTGAATTTGGCTGGATGAAGCATATTTGTTGAATTCTCTTCTGAAATGTTAATTTATACCTCATTTATTTGATTAAAATTAGTAATTGTATCAACATCTATTTTTAGGTCAGAAAATTCCTCATCTAAAGTTAAAAAAATTGTTAATGTGCTCATCACTATCAAAAACCTGCTAGTTCTTAAGATTATTAGGGATTGTTGTTCTGTGCCTAATCTCAGCAGTATACTGATGATTAGGTTGAAAAGGTAATTTTCAGGTGCTAGCAAACATGGCCAGGCTGTGGGCTTTCATGTTGTGTTTTCTATGTCTTTCTCCATCCCAGGATTAGAGTCATGATTTGTTGATTCTCCTAAATCAACTTTTGGACGTTCTTCCACAGTTTTCTTGGAAGGAAAGGAGGTGGAAGGATATTTATTGTTTGGTTGATTATCATAGACATCTTCAATTATGGGGTCAGGGGGATTAGAGTTTGGTCTAGAAAGAATTTTCAATGGTCTATTTATTGTCTTACCTTTTTTGGGCTGATTTGGGATTGTTTTCTTGTTTGTTTCAGGGACATCAATTTTCCTACTTCTTAGATTGTATAGCTTGTGCACCTCAAAAATGGCTGAGTCATATCCCTGCCTAAATTTAAAAGATTCTCCTGATTGGGTTTGAAACTATTTAAGTATGTGGGCCTCTTGATCATCCTGGGATAAGAAAACTTCTTCTTCATCATCAAGCCCCATCAAATTGATTTGAGTATCTTCTTCTGGGTCTTTAGAGTGAGAAGCTTTTGCATAGTTCTTCTGGAAAGGGGGTCTAATGTTTTGCCCAGGACCATTCTTTCAAGTGTTTTGGTTTTTATTTTTCCTAAAATTAGGATTTATCCCTGGATTAGTTTACTCGCTATACCAAAGAGATTTCCTTTCAATTATCTCCAATATGTCTCCTAGTCTATCCATTCCTTTAATGATGGCATTTAACTTTTGTTCGAAGGGTGAGCTTTCTTCTTTTAATGGTATCCTCCTTTCACTCCTAGCTTTGAATCTCTTAGAGAGCAGGTTAGCTTCAACGCTTACTGCTATGCTTTGCATATCTTCCAATGTAGGAGGGTTTTGTTCTCTTAGCTAGAAATCCATATCAGAATCAAATCCATCAGGGAATTTGATTAAGGCTAAGCCAGGGGGAGGCCTGAGGTCAAGGGGAATGGCACTATACACATTATTAAATCTAGTGCAATAGTCCTACACAGTTTCTTGTGGTCCTATCTTGAGGTTCTCATATTCAGATAAGATTTGAAGGGGATCTTTTCTTTTCTCCCATCTGTTCAGAAACTGTTGGTAGAGGGTTCTTAGACTGTCTATGCTATTAGGTGTTAAGTCTCTGAACTAGGTTCTAACATCTCCGGTAAGTCTTTGAACAAAAATTCTCATTTGCACATCAACAATGTCTATTTCATACATTTCGAAATAATCAGTCATTTTCCTAGTATGTTGTTGGGTTGTATAGGTTCCAGTGCATCAAAGGATGTGATCTTACTTTGATAGTCTTGGGGCATGGCACCTAAATTAGCTGGCAGCACAAGAGGAGCATATCTATTTGTCATTGCTGCAGGTAGTGTTGAAACAAAGACTGGAGTTGGGGTAATAGTGGATGCTTGAGGTGTGGATATGTTAAAATTGGCAACCAGGGCAAAACTTCATGTGGGTCATCTTATTCATGGCTGAGAATATTTTTATTAGATTCCTCTCGTCGAGAGGTGTAGGATTGATATAAATATCATCCGATTCCGATAAGTATTCATGGAGATATGAATTTATTTTGATTATGGAATTATTGTCAAGCCGACCTACAACTCATGTAGGCTCAGAAGCCCAATAGTAGCATCTATTCACCCACCAACGTTGTGTATAAATATAAGAGGAATTTTCCTCATTTGGACTCACTCATCTCATCACATCCCTCTCTCTCTACTACGCAGATATGAGTCTCTTCTCTACTGCACTGAAATAAGTCTCTCTCTCTCTCACATGTGAAGCTGGAAGCTGCTGAATTTGAAGCTGCAACTGCAGAAGTAAAGATTGACTTGCGAGGCCTAGAATATCTCCTCTTTGGAACTACACTGTAGGTTCATCTGAACCTGCTCTGAAAGCCGCAACTTTTGGTGGTGGAATGAATTCAATCCGATGAACGGTTTGCAAGATATCGACTGCCCTAGTTTGAAGCCGGAAACTGCTGAAACTGAAGCTGCAACTGCAGAAGTAAAGATTGACTTGCAAGGCCTAGAAGATATCCTCTTTGGAACTGTGTTGTAGGTTCATCTGAACCACCTCTAAAAGCCACAACTTCTGGTGGTGGAATGAAGTCAATCCGATGAACGGTTTGCAAGATATCGACTGCCCTAGTTTGAAGCCGAAAACTGCTAAAACTGAAGCTGCAACTACAGAAG